>JADRCH010000159.1:2683494-2698861 GCA_019843965.1 Rhynchomys soricoides
CTCTCTCTCTCTCTCTCTCTCTCTCTCTCTCTCTCTCTCTCTCTCTCCATCCCACCAATCCTCTACCATAATCCCTTAACCACAAGCATGTTCTACAGCTTCTCTATCAAAGACATTTTACATTTTGGAGATTACCCACTCTTGGCAGGATTGGATCATCTCGAGAGTTTGCTCAGCCCTCAGGACGATACTAGGGGAGCCAGTAAAGCCTCCCAGCCTGTGGAAACAGAGCATAGATCAGAGTTTTCTTTCCCATCTGGTGTCGTACAGGGTACATCCCAGTAAAGATTTAGGTCATGCTAGCCTTGGGCTCAGTGAGATCCGGAATTCAGTGTTTCCATCTGTAAAACATGGGGCTGGGGAATGGCTCAGTGGCTAAAGGTGTTCGCTGTGAACCCTGACAACCAGAGTTCGAGCCTCAGGTCTCACGTGGTGGATGAAGAAAAGCAACTCCAGCAAATTGTCCCCTGGCCTCTACTTGTGGACCATGGCACACTGATGCACGCTCGCACGTGTGCGCACGCACACACACACACAGACACACACACACTTCAATGCAGTTAAAAGTAAGTTGTAACGCAATAGAGGAAGACATCTACCATCAACCTCTGGCCTTTCCCACGGGAAACATGAACACACCCACAGGAGCGCGTACATCCGCCACACACAGAGGCCCAAGAACACGAGCTTTCTAGGTAATTTTTTTGGAACCCAATTGTGCGGTTCTCCGGCATGAACCTAGTCAATGACGTCATGCTTTGATGTCATCAATCTGCTCCTATTTCCAAGACAGCAGTGGGTGCACATAACTATCTGAAGTTACGTTTTGTTTCGTTTTTAGTTTTCGAGACGGGGTTTCTCTGTGTAGCCCTGGCTGTCTTGGAATTAGCTCTGTAGACCAGGCTGGACTCAGACCAAATGACCTCTGCCTGCCAAGCGCAGGGCTAAAGGTGTGCACCTCCACGCCTGGCGTGTCTCCTTTACTTGATTGTTGGGATTACATGAAGCTCAAGGCTGTGTTCGTGCTAGCTTAGGTGAGCGGGCCCAGACCGTGTTGTTATTATTTTTTAAAGTAATTTTTATTAATTGGCAAACAAGATCATGATTTTCATTATGGCATTTGCACACAAGGCACAGTGAGTGTATTCTTTTGGTTTTCTATAGGCAAGGATACTCAGAGAGGTTGAGTGATTCCTCTAAGGTCACACAGCGGGTGCTGTGGAATGGACCTCGGCAGCAGCTGTTCTCTTGGGGGGAGGGAGAGCAGATACCACAGATGCTTTCTCCACTCTCCCATCTCCCACTGCTGGGTGGTGCTGCATCTGAAATGTTTTCAAGAGGAGCAACTTCAGAGCCTGGCAGTGGTGGCACACCCCTTTAATCTCAACATCCCAGCACTCATGAGGCAGAAGCAGGCAGTTCCCTGAGTTCAAGGCCAGCCTGGTCTACAGAGGGAGCTCCAGGACAGCCAGAGCTACACAGAGAAACCCTGTCTTGAAAACCCTGTCTTTAAAAACAACAAAAACAAAAACAAGAAGGAAAGAAAGAAAGGAAATAGAAGGCGGATTTCTGAGTTCGAGGCCAGCCTGGTCTACAGAGGGAGCTCCAGGACAGCCAGGGCTACACAGAGAAACCCTGTCTTGAAAACCCTGGCTTAAAAAACAACAAAAACAAAAATAAGAAAAAAAGAAAGGAAGAAAGGAAATAGAGACAAGAGTATCAGGAATTCAAGGTCATCCTTGGCTACATAAAGAATTTGAGGCCAGCCTGGGCTATGTGAGACCTTGTCTCCTTAAAGCAAAATAATATTAACAGCATCTAATTTATGGATTTGCTGAGCGGATCAAATGAATTATTCAGACAATGTACTTGGAACCATGTGCCTGAAATGTTATAGCTATCAATAAATACTAACGAGTATTATTATTGAACTGAAGGACACCTCCCAACAGATGGGAACAGCCAATAGACTCATACGAAGGACACAGGCTTTCTCAGAGGACCAAACTCAATACAACTTTGTGTGTGGTGCTGGAAATTGAACTCAAGACTCTTCGTTCATGCCCGACAAACTTATCGATCGCGCTATATCCCCAGCCCCTGGTGCATCGTTTTGTTGTAGTCGTTGTTGTCCTAAGGTAGTATTTATCTGAAATCTTAGCACTCTGGAGAAAGGGAAAAACAAAAACAGGAAATCCTACTGAGAAGGTGTGATTTCTATGATCTTTTACATTTTTTTCAATGCTTAATTTTTTATTGAGGGGAGAGGGCAGAGCACACAGCAGACCCCCATGTGTGGTGGTCAGAGGACAACTTGTGAATGTCAGTTCTCAATTCCATTCAGAGATTCAGGAAAGCGGGGTGAGGGGTGTATGCCTGCAAACAGACGGAAGATCAGGAGTTCAGGGTCATCCTCAGATACATAGTGAGTTCAAGACCAGCCTGAGCTATGTAGGACTCTGTCTTGGAAAACAAAACAAAACAACAAAAGCAATAAAAAATTTTTAAAATAAAGGACAAATTCTCTTGGTGCTGGGCAGAAATTTAGGGACATTCCAGCAGCCTGGGAGTCCAGCACTCCTGGGAGAAGCCAGCAAAAGACAAATGCATTCTCTAAACTAGAATGTTCACAACCGCTGTTGCTACAGCTGCCATCCCCGCCCCCGCAGCGCTGCCCCAGGGGCCTCTGATCAGTTCTCCACAAGGGCATTTGTCTGTGTTTCAAAACTGTGTTCCCAGCATTCCTGAAATACATGGGAAAACTTCCGGAGAGGCGGAAGCCATTGTCCGTTTTCCAAGAGCTCCAGAAATCTAACATCCAAAGTCTGGAGCTGAGAACAGATGTGGGTGCTGGTAAAAGGGCTTGCTTTGCAAGCATACGGATTTGAGTTAGACTAACCCCCCTCAAAAAATTAACTGGGGGCTGGTGAGGTCAGTGGGGAAAGGCGCTGGCAGCCAAGCCTGACCTACCAAGTTCCATCCCCAGACCACATGATGGTAGGGGAGAGCTGACTCCCACAGGATGTCCTCTGACCTCCACATACACCAGGGCACATGCACACACACTCAATAAATAAAACGTGATTGAAATAAATAGATAAAATCAGGGCATGGCAGTGCAGACTTGTAATCTCAGCATTAGACAGGAGGATCCCTGAGAGGCTGACTAGCCAGCCTAGCCCCAGGTCCCAGTGAAAGACTGTCACAAAAAATAATGTAGACAATGTGTGAGAAATTCCATATAGTCATCTGGCCTACACACACACACACACACACACACACACACACACACACACACCCTTAGATCCTCACCCCCTACAACGATGCCCTATGTGGGCAGGTTAGAGTTTGCAGTGTCCCTAACTGACAGACAGAAATGACTTGTCCAGGGTCTACTGCTCCTCTCCTTCCGTGATGAAGAGCCAGATGCTTATGCAAAGGGGGTGGGATGAGGGGACAGGGGTAGGAATCATGACCAGAGACTTGAACATGCCACACAAGTGCTGGTTGTGAAGACTGATTTGCCTGCTTCTGATCCTAGCTAGAGATGCGGCTCCACGGTGGTGTATTTGGCTAGCATACACATATATGAGGGACCCGAGTTCCATCCCTTGTACCACAAGAAAACAACAGCAACAAACTACAAACATTCTTTGTGCTAGATATGGTGGTATAGAACTGCCATCCCGGGCTGGAGAGATGGCTCAGCTGTTAAGAGCACTGACTGCTCTTCCAGAGGTCCTGAGTTCAATTCCCAGCAACCACATGGTGGCTCACAACCATCTGGAATGGGATCTGATGTACTCTTCTGACATGCAGCAGAGCACTCATATGCATAACTTAAATAAATAAAAGAACTGCCATCCCAGCAGTCAGGAGGATGAGGCAGAAGGATCGTGAGTTCCAGAATTAAAAACTAAAAAACCAAAATCCCACCTCGGAGAAAGAGAAAAGGGGGAGAGAGAGAAGAAGGAAGGAAGGGAGAAAGGGAGAGGGGGAGGGGAGAAGAAGAAGGAAGAGCAGAGAGAGAGAGAGAGAGAGAGAGAGAGAGAGAGAGAGAGAGAGAGAGAGTTTTCCCCGCAAATACAAGCTCTCCGGCTCTTCTGATAAGAAACTCTCACCAGCATCCTCTCCAGTCCACAGAAAGCAGCCGTTCACTTTTGCTGAAGTCAGCAGAGCCGCTGAACAGAGAAGTAAATAGTGAGCAAGCCGAGGCCAAGGTAAATAGTGACCTCTTGGCATGATAAATCTTACTGTTAATCTAAAACAGGAATCTCTCCCAACCACCACCATCGGCCCCAGATTGCCCCATAACAGGACTCGGATTCCGAAGGTCTCTGGAAGGCGGAGGGGAGCTTCTCCTCAGCTTTCTCCCGATGCACCACCGGCTCCCAGCTGTTTCAGGTCTCAGAATAACAGGATAATGGTCTGGAGTGGACTCCTCAGAAAATAGCAAAGCCAGACCAGAAGGGCTCCTTGCTTCTGTACCCAGTACTCTGTGCTTGACTGTGGAAAAACACAAGCCAACCGTGGATATCTCGGAAGAGCCAGTCTTGAGTTTTCTTCTTTGTCTGGACTCCCCAAAATTCCACCGAGACCCTGTAAAATCAATGGCTCCTTTGCTGAGTGTTTCTGTTAAGAGGAAATCGGCTTTTTTGCCTAGTGCTGCGGAGAGGGAACTAGATGACCAGAAGACAGCTTCGGTGAGGCCAGATGGTAGAAGCCTTGCCTAGCATGCTCGAAGCCCGGGATCCCATCGCTAGCATCACATACACCAGGTGTTGTACACACCTGTAATTCCAACACTCAGGAGGCGGAGGCAGGAGGATCAGATCAAAGTCATTCTTGGCAAAATAGCAAGTTTGAGGCCAGCCTGGATTACATGAGACTCCATCTCCCCCCCCCAAAAAAAAAATTAAAATAAGTAAGTAAAAGTTAAAAATCTGAGACTATCTCATAATATTAGTAATAATAATAATAACAACAACAACAAAGATACAAGAAGACGATGAACTACCTGGCCATTGTGATGGTTACTTTTTATTGTCAAGTTGACACAATTTGGAATCACTTGGAGAGTCTCAATGAGAATTTTCTTGATCAGGTTGGACTGTGAGCATGTCTGAGGCATTTTCTTGATTAATGGGAAGACCCAGCCCACTGTGGGTGGCACCATTCCCTAGGCAGAGATCTTGGGTTATATCAGAATGGAGGAAGCCGGCTAAGCATCCACCTATGTATACTCATTCATTACTCTCTGCCGTGTGTACATTCATTATTCTCTGCTCTTGACTGTGTCATGTGGCTAGTTCTCTCAAGCCCCTGCTGTGCCCGCCATGATGGAATATAATCTGAAATTGTGAGCCAAACTCTTTCTCTTAAGTTGCTTCAGTCAGGGTACTTTATCACAGCAACTGGCGAAGTAGTTAAGACAGTTGTCCTGTGTTACCCAGCAAGACTTTGTGCCAATAAAATAACCAACATATCAATGTTAATTTCTCTTTTTCCAGTTGTTTCTTTCTCATTGAAAGTTTTTTGTTTTGTGACTTCAAGTCTTTATCAACTACAAAATTTAAAGGCATAAAATAATAATCTAGTTTGAACAGTGCCTATGAATAAATATCTGTCATCATTCTCCCCATGGATTTATGCTCTAGACAACTCTTTGTGGGTTTTCTTTTTGTTGTTCTTGTATATTTGTGGTCTTTTTGCTTAGTACTAATCAAATTTTTTCAGAGTTAAGTTGCTTCAGTCAGTGGAAGGTCCCCCACTTCCGTCACTTCAGGCTTATATGTGTTTCTGAGACAGGGTCTTATTTAACTCAGGCTGGGCTCCTGTTTACTATGTAGCCAAGACCGTCTGTTGACCTTGAGCAGACCCTCCTCCCTCCACTTCTTGAATGCTAGCATCATAGGTGTGCACGACCAGACACAACCTCTTTAAAACAACAAAAATAGGGTTGTCGCCGGCCCGTGGTGGCGCACGCCTTTAATCCCAGCACTCGGGAGGCAGAGGCAGGCGGATTTCTGAGTTCGAGGCCAGCCTGGTCTACAGTCCAGGACAGCCAGGGCTACACAGAGAACCCTGACTTGAAAAACCAAAAAAAAAAAGGTTTGTTTTTTAATTATTTGTGTGTGTGCACACACTCGTGAACACATTGAGATACCCACGCAAGAAGGTACATATGGATTATATACCTATGGAGCTCTATTGAACCGGCAAGTCACCAGAGTGGGGGCGTTCCACCATATTTTCCTAACAGCATTCCCACAGGCATGTGGTGTGGTAAACTGTAACTCTGGCCCTCTGGAGATCCAAGCAATAGGAATCAGACATTCTACCCTTGGAAGGTAGAAGAGGGTATTTGATCCCGTGGAGCTGGAGTTTCAGGCTGTTGTGAACCTCCAGACATGGGTGTTGAGAATTGAACTTGGGTGCTCTGAGAGAGCAGGACAGTACTCTTAACCACTGAGCCATCTCCCAGCCTCAGTCATAGTCTCTTAACTTTGACAAATATACCGTGATTATGTGAGATTTTAATATCAGGGAACAACTGGGTGAGGGTTGTGTATCTACCTTCTGACTTTTCTATAAAGCTAAAAATCATTGCAAAACTTTAAGGTTTGAAAAATGAAGCAGAAAGACTTTAAAAATATAACATCTGGGGCTGGGGAGATGCCGTGGTGGGTAAAGTTCCATACCACATAAGCATGAAAGAGCTGAGCCAAGATCCTTAGAATCCATGCAAAGCTGGATGCTCTATGCACATCTGTAATCACCCCACTTCTGTGGAGAGATGGGAAGAGACAGGAAAATCCCTGGAAGCTCATGGGCCAGCTGGTGTGGCATTCAGAGCAGTGAGCAAAGGCTCCTGTCACAAACAAGGTGAGGGGTGAGTGCATCACGGCACATGTGTGCCCGGTCACATACTCACTTATGCGCGCGCGCGCACACACACACACACACACACGCACACACACACGCACACACACACACACGCACACACACACACACGCACACACACACGCACACGCACACACGCACGCACGCACACACGCACGCACGCGCACGCACGCACGCACGCACACACACACACACACACACACAGGTATGTGTACACTTGTATCCAAATACTAACAGGCAGCCTTTGTTCAAATCCTAGTTTTGAACAAATTAACAGAAAGCATCTTGATGGCAGAGAAATTTGAAGACAGACTTGATCTTGAATAACATTAAGACAACATTAGTCATTTTATTAAGTGCGAGAATGGCCCTGTGCGCCTGTGTTTGCGTGAAGCATCTCTCTTGGAAGCACATGTAGCTAGTGGTGATGTGATGACATGATGTCTGGGATTTAACTATGGAAGAGCTGGGCATGGCAGTGGTCTGTGCCTTAACCTCAGCACCTGGGAGCTGGAGACAAGAGGGTCAAGGTTCAAAGGAGAGCTCAAGGCCCACCTGGCCATGTGAGACCCTATCTCAAACAAACAACAACAAAGAGAAAGAAATGCCAGAAAGACAGAGAGGCTGTGATACATAAACAAAATGGGGCTAATCATGGCTGAAGTCATTGGTGGCACAGTTTTTAACACTGAACCATCAAGATGGCTCAGTTGGTGACGGTGCTTGCCACCAAGCCTGAGGAGCTGAGTTTAAGCCCCCCAAAACTATATGGCAATGGAAAAAACTGACTCCCAAAAGTTGTCCTCTGACCTACACACATGTACACACACACACACACACACACACACACAGAGAGAGAGAGAGAGACTACTTAAATGTTTAAGAATTTGGAGGGCTGGAGAAATGGCCTAGTTGTTAAGATCTTGTGCTATTCTTCCAGAGGACCCAAGTTCAATTCCCAGCACCACATCAGAGGGCTCATAACCACCTGTAACTCTAGCTCCAGAAGATCCAATGTTCTTCTGGCCACTCCATGGCATCTGCACACAAACCCATGAGCACAATACCTTTACCACACTCAGTAAAATGGCTAATGATGACTTAATGTTACTCAATATCACATGCCACATACGTATACACACAAGTACACTTAATTAAAATAAATATTCACACACACACACGGAGCTGGAGAGGTGAAAATCAGTTGCTCACTTCCCAGTGAAGAAAGAGCGAGGGAGGAAAGGAGAGAGCTGCCCGCCGGGCTGTTGGAGGTGCCTTCTTTCCCAAGCAGGTCCCTGGGGCTCACTGGCCATCCACCATCACTTGCTTGAGAATTGTAGCTCAGTAAAAGACACTGTCAAAAACAAATGAGGAACAGCCAGATGGTTCCCAGGTAAGCCTGGGGAGAAACTGAAGGTTGAAAGGGGAGAGCTGGCTTCACTAAGCTGTCCTCTGGTCTCAAGAAGAGGGCTGTGGCAAATACACGGGCACATAAACACACGCACGCACACACACACAAATGACAGGCTAATAATAATATAAAAAATGTTTAAGTAAAAAGATGGTGGGATGGTTCAGTGGTTAAATTTTTGTTTGTTTGGTTTGGTTTGGGTTTTTTCGAGACAGGGTTTCTCTGTGTAGCTCTGGCTGTCCTGGAACTCTCTCTGTAGACCAGGCTGGCCTCAAACTCAGAAATCCACCTCCCTCTGCCTCTCGAGTGCTGGGATTAAAGGTGTGTGCCACCACTGCCCTGCCAGTGGTTAAATTTTTTCTTTGTTTGTTTGTTTTGGGTTTTGGGGTTGTTTTTTTTTTTTTTGGTTTGTTTGTTTGGTTGGTTTTTTTTCTTAGAGCATTGGTTGCTCTTCCATAGAACCCTGGTTCGATTCTCAGCACCCACATGGCAGCTCACAGCTGTCTGAGACTCCAGTTCCAGGGGATCTGATGCCTTCTTCTGGATTTTGCACATCCTTCACAGACATACATACAGGCAAAACACCCATACATATAAAATTAATTAATTAATTAAATACATTAAAAATTAATTAATTAAAAAAGAAGCCAGGCATCGTAACACATGTCTTTAATCCCAGCACTTGGAAGGTATAGGCAGGCAGATCTCTGTGAGTTCCGGGTCAGCCTGGTCTACAGAGTGGAACCCTGTCTTCAAAAAACAAAACAAAACAAAAAAACCAAAAAACAAAAAAGACAGACAGACAGAAAAGAAAGGAAGGAAAGAAGGAAGAAATAACAAGAAAAAAAATTATGAGGATTGGCAAAATAGCATAGTGAGCAAAGCTGCTTTGTCACCAAGCCTGATGCCTGATTCCTGAGTAACTGGACCCCATCCAGCAAAGGAGAACCAAGTCCTACAAGCTGCCCTCTTACCCCCACATGTGCTCCAGGGCATGCACACCCACGTACACACACACACACACACACACACACACGAACACACACCACCCCCACACATACACCGTTGTTCACACATACGTTCATACACACACAAACACAGATCAATATTTAAAATGATTGTTAGTTAGTTTGTCTTCAAGAGGGACTTTCTCTGTGCAGCCCTGGCTGTCCTGGAACTAGCTCTGTAGACCAGGCTGGCCTCGAACTCAGAGATCCGCTTGCCTCTGCCTCTGGGGTGCTAGGATTAAAGACTTGTGTCACTCCACCTCACTATTTTTAATTTTTTAAATGAGCTGATATGTTCAAATTTCAGGTGAAGATGCAAAACTGTTTACAGCTCTCATGGCCGTCACAGGGATAGTTCTGCACAAGGGCTCAGCTACCACAGCATGTACACTCTGATGGCCAGGGAGTGCTTGCATCTCAGCCTCTCCTTGGATCCATAACGCATCCCATATGAACCTAAGAGTCGCCTGCAGCCATCTGGCCAGAACCGCGCCTCTTCGTCTATCCCATGCTCCCAATGTTCAAATTAACTTCTCTTGTTTTCACGGTCATTGTCAAAAGCAATTTGACGAATCCTTTTCACAGCCTCGAAAGTCTTCGCTTAGGGATCCCAATCTGCCAAGCCTCTTTTCTTAGAACCAACCGACAGCAGACATGGTGGGGACATGGATTTCCAGTGGGTCATTTCGCAGGGAGCAAAGGGGTCTGTCTGTCCCTGCATCCTTCACACCGCTTACAATGTCCATTTAAAAGAGAGCATGCCTTGAATTACGATCTGTCTGGCATCCTGGAGCTCTGCATCCTGTCCACCCCTACAGCTGGACCACGGGCAGAATGGGGGATGTTCAAAGAAATCCTCTTCTAACATATGAAACCTCCCTGGAGCAACCAGCTCTTTGCAGCATATTTAGTTAATTGGTTTATGTTTGATTGTTCTACACAGCGCAATCAAGCCACTTCCTGGCTCTTCCAAGCTTCTAATTCACAACGATCCTCCATGCCTTTCTTTTGGGGTTTTCTATTCTTCTACAGAAAGACTGGCCCGAGAATACAAACAGCATGCTTTTATGGACTCGGGCCAAAATTTCACATTTATAAAAAGTCTAATACGGGATGGCTAGAGAGCAGGCTTGGTGGTTAAAAGTGCGTACTATTCTTACAGAGGATGGGAATTCAGGTCCGTGCACCACATCAGGTGGCTCTCAGTAACTCCAGATTTGGTGGGTGGGGATGGGCGGGTTAGGGGGCGAGGAGGAGCGATATGACGCCCTCTTGTGGCCTCCTTGTGTACCTGCACTCGTACGGTTACACAGAAACACACGTAGATACAAATGATTCAAAAATGACTTTAAAAATCTTTTTTAAAAACCTAAAGCGTGAAGGCCTGGCTGGCTAAGAGCACTTGCTGTGCAGCCTTGGGGACTGGAGTTCAAAGCCAACACTCATTTAACGAGTCCTGCGTCCTGCCCAAGCCTGGAACCCAGACCTAGAACCCAAGGTGGGTGGAGATAGCTGAGGCTTGGCAGCTTTCAGCGTAGGAGAAAAAAAACAACCAAAAGCCCCAGGTTTAGTGAGACACCCTACCTCCAGGGAATAAATATAGAGTTATGACAGAGGAAGATCTCCATCACTCTCTTCTAGCCTCCGAGTACAAACGCATGTGCTCACACCTCCACAAGCGAAATACACAAATGAATAAATACGTCTGTAAAAAGAAAAGGAAGGTCTTAGTCCCATGAGTGGAGCTAAGAGTTCAAGGTATCAAAGGCTGGAGAGATGGCTCAGCAGTTAAGAGCACTTGCTGCTCTTCCAGGGGACCCGAGTTCTGTTCCCAGCACCTGCATAAGGTACTCAAAACCACCTGTTGCTCCAGCTCCATGGGATCCAAGGTCCTCTTGTGGTTTCACATGCCAGAGGTCTTTACACTCACATGAACAGACACAGACACACAGACACGCACAGATACACAAATAGAAAGTAAACAAAGGAGAAAAGATACCAAACATTGCAGTGGTGGTGTGATATAGTAGCTGCTGCACCCTGAGACAGGGAGATCGTGAGTTCAAAGCCAGCCAGGGTTATTTCAAGTGACCCTGTCTCAAAAACCAAAAACAATCCTGGAGAGACAGATCAGTCTGGAAAATGAGATGAGGACATGACTTTGCTCCCCAGAATCCACATTTTTTTTTTTTTTTAAAAAAAGCCAGGTTTGGGGTTACATCCCTGGAATCCCAGAGCTGAGGAAGTAGAGACAGGTGGATCCTGAGGCTTGCTGTCCAGCCTGCCTAGCGAAAGCACTGAGGCCCAAGTCTCAGCAAGAGACCTTGTTTTAAAGAAAAAAACAAGGTAGCTAGTTACTAAAGAAGACACCCGAGGCTGACCAGTGGCCTCCATGTGTTGTAGAAATTACTTTAAATCCAGGCCTGGAGTTTTTACCCCTCCTTCGTTATCAAGTTCCCAGATGAAAGACACACTCACAGCCTTTACATTTATAATAAGCCCTAATCAGCACAAGAGCTGGGCAGATACCCAGTCTGCGCAATTAGAATCTACTTTCGATCGCCACTTACAATTTACTATGTCCCATCTGAGCTCCTCTTAACTCCCACTGGCCAGCCCTCTTGACCCTTAACTCATGGTGGCTTCTCTTCCTCCTCTTCTACACTTTCTTCTCCCCTCCAACCCCAAGCCCGGGAAACCTAAATCCCACCTATGTCTCTTCTGCCCAGCTATTGGCTGTTGGTATCTTTATTACCAATCAGATTAACTTGAGGGCGGGGTCACAGGTGCTAGCGCAGACTCCAGGTCTTGGGGGCCACACTTAGCATTACAGTAAAACACACACACACCAGCAAAGACTGGTTCCCCTGCATACACACAGACACACACGGGGGCGGCGGGGGGGGGGGGGATAGACAGAGAAGAGAGGGAGACTACCACCACCAAACAAATGTTAATGGGTCATCAGAGTCTCAAAGCTAACCATTGGGCAGCCAGCACTCCAGTTGTGGATGAAGCTTTTCTGGCATCTATAAAATAGGTCAAATCATTTTATAGTTGGTTTTGTTGCCACTGTTGTTGTTTTGTTTTATTTCGTTCAGGGGTGGGGTTGGCTATTTTTCCTGAGTGCATTCGTGCCTATCACTGTGTGAAGCAGCTTGGTACACATTGTCTAATTGTTTTTACATTTTTAAATGTGTGTGTGTGTGTGTGTGTGTGTGTGTGTGTGTGTAGGTCAGAAGACAATTTTCCAGAATCAGTCAATTTTCTCCTTCTGCTTTGAGGGTCCTCCTGAGGATTGAACTCAGGTCACCAGGCTTAGCAGCAAGTGCCTTTACCCACTGAGCCATGCTGCTGGCCTATACACATTACCCTAGTCTCTATTCATGACCATCTATGACACACGGATTCCTAGTCCTGGTTTATAAAGGTTCTGACAAGACTCACCCTTCCCCAAAGTCTAGCATTTAGAAGAAACAAAACAGGGCCTGAGGTGGTGGCTCATTTGGTACACCTGCCTGCCATGTAGGAAGCTTGGGTTCGATCCCCAGGACTGCATCAACCAGGTGTGGTGGTGTACTCCTGGAATCCAAGCACTTGGGAGGTGTTGACAGAATCAGAGGTTCAAGGTCACTCTTAGCCATGTAGTGAATTTGAGGTCAGGAAGATGGTATGGTGGGTAAGGACACTTGCCACTTGCTGCCGAGGCTGGCTGCATGACATATGTGGAAGAAGGAGAGAACCCACTCCTAAAAGTTGTCCTCTGACTTTCACATGTGTAACCCAGCAAGTGTGTGTGTGTGTGTGTGTGTGTGTGTGTGTGTGTACACAGAGAGAGAAATAAAAATGTAATAAATCAGAATAAGCTGGGCATGGTGATGTATGACTTTAATCCCAGCACTCAGCAGGCAGAGGCAAGAGGGTCTCTGAGTTTGAGGCTAGCCTGATCTACAGAGTGGGTTCCAGAGTAGCCAGGGCTGTCTCAGTCAAAAAACAAAAACAAACAAAAAACAGGAATACAGTAGAATTAGAAAAGAATAGACATCAAATAAAATAGAGAGAAAAAAAAAACAGAACAAAGTAAATACCTATAAAGTAAAGTAGAAACAATAAAAATGCCCTTGGATACCTTTGGCTTGCAGACCAGAGGCATGACTGGGCCTAAGATTCCACTAAGCTCTTCACAGAGGTTGGAGGAAGGAGGGATCACAGCCTAGCAAGGGCCCTTTCCCACGGGCCACCAATGGAACCCGGCCCCTGGCTTGACTTTACCTTGTGCCTCATGCATGAGGAAACCTGTCTCCTGTCCAAACTCCATTGTGAAAGTTGACCAGATAGCAGGGGAGAAGCAAAGGCTTTGAAGATAGGGATTCCAGAAGCAGGAAGCCCTGCGTGTTTGCGTTGGTTCCCAGGGGCTTCTCAAGAGATTAAGGCTGATGAATCGGTCTGCTCAGGTGGTTGGATGCCTTTGGGTGGGAAAGGAGTCATTTCCCACAAACTCTCTCCTCCAGGGACCAACAAAACCACCCAGTCCTATTCCCCACTGAGCTCTGGTCCCCATCCAAGCATGTCTTTCTTCAGTCCGGCTGGTCTATAAGGAGCAGGAAATTTCTTCAAGTGATTTCACCCACGCAGTGGTCCATGAGATGAGGCTCTGGATGAAGTTTTCAACACGCGACTTTGGGTGAGATGGTGGCACACGCCTTTAATCCCAACACTTGGGAAGCAAAGGCCGGTGATCTCTGTGAATTCAAGGCCAGTCTATGGAGGATGTTCCAGCCCAGCACGGGCTATATATTGTGACTCTGTCCTTTAAAACGACGAAAAGAGATCAAGGAAGATACTTTGTAGCAAGTAGCAGATAATTAAAAGCAACACTTAGAAAAAGTCATCACATCTTTTTTTTATGATTATTATTATTTTTTTCCGAGACAGGGTTTCTCTGTGTAGCCCTGGCTGTCCTGGAACTCACTCTGTAGACCAGGCTGGCCTTGAACTCAGAAATCCGCCTGCCTCTGCCTCCCAAGTGCTGGGATTAAAGGCGTGCGCCACCACTGCCCCGCCATCACATCAAGATTTTAACAACATCCGGCAGAGAGACAACTGGAGTGGCTTGCTTGGGAACGAAAACAAGGAGCTGGATGGCTGAGTGGGTAAAGGTTGGCAGCTAAACTTGGATCCCCAGGATCTACATGGGAACTGATTCCTGCAGGGTGTTCTCTCACCACACAAGTACCATAGTGTGCACCACCACACGTTCACAAATATTAATAATAAAAAACTGCCCAAGTTCTGTACTTAAAATGTTTGGTTTAGTTTTAAAGTTTTCTTTTGTATGTGTGTATATGAGTGGGTGTGCGCATGTGGAGGCCAGGAGACAAGTTTCAGGAATCAGTTCTCACTTTATCATCTGAGTCCTGGGGATTGAACTCAGGTCGCCAGACTTGGCGACTTTTCAGGATCTTGCCCAACCAGACAATATCAATAAGAGGGTGAGGCGTGAGAGGACATTTGATCTCCGTCTGGTGGTGCAGCCCTGTCCTCTCACCTACTCAGGAGGCAGAGGCAGGCGGATCTCTGAGTTCAAGGCCAGCCTGGTCTACAGAACGAGTTCCAGGACAGCCAGGGCTATTACACATAGGAATCTTCCCTGTCTTGAAAATCAAAAGCAACAACAACAAAACAAAACAAAAATCCTCAGGGCCAGCCTAGGCTATAGGGTGAGGTCAAAATCAAGCAAATTAGAGAGATTCTGTCTTTAAAGAAAAAGTTAAGACAGGTATGGTTGGCTCATGGAAGCAGGTGGATCTCTGTGAGTTCAAGGCTAGCCTGGTCTACATAGTTCCAAGTCATATGCCATAGTGACAAAGTTACATACTGAGAAACTGTCTCAAAATAAATAAATTAATTTAATTTAAACTGAAAAGAGGACTAGGAGTATAACAAAGGTAGAGCACCTGCTGTACCAGTGAGCCACGCCCCCAGCCCCCCCCTGGGGAATTCTAGGCAGGGGCTCTACCACTGAGCCACGCCCCCAGCCCCTCCC
>JADRCH010000159.1:2711278-2737855 GCA_019843965.1 Rhynchomys soricoides
AGGGTGCCTCACACACACACTGCATGTGCTCACACAGACTGTATTAGACATGTTTCTGTTGCTGTGATACAGCACCCTGACAGGGCAGCTCATAGAAGACTTTATTAGGCTTACAGTTTCAGTGAGGAAGTAGTCCATCAAGATAGGGAGACATGGCAGCAAGCAACAGGCATGGCAGCAGGGACAAGAAACTGAGGCTCATCCCGAACTACAAACACAAACCATAGAGCAAACAGGGAATGCCATCAGACTGTGAATACCCAAAGCCCACCGCTGCTGATGTAATTCCTCAAGCAAGGCCACACCTCCTAAACCTCCTAAACTGTGCCATCAATCGGGAGCCCAAGGCTGTGAGGGACATCACAGTCACAATACACACAAACACAAATAAACGTAAATCACTTAAAAACAATAACAAAGGAGTGGGGTGAGTTGTGTGGCTCCACAGTAGACCACGTGCTCAGAACCCCACACGGTTAGGGGTGTGGTTTAGAAACAGCACTAGCTTAGCATCTAGGGGGCTTTTGATTCCATTTCTAGAACTGAAAAGAAAAAAAAAATCAATACAAAGTGTCTTTAAGAAGGAATACAAGAGGCTAAGAGATAGGCTCAGTTGGTAGAGTGCTTGGCTTACAAGCACAAAGACCTGAGTTCAGTCCCCCAAACCTGTGTGAAAAAGCTGGGCATTGTGGCATATCCTTACGATCCCAGCACTGGGGAGGCAGAGACAGGCGTGTCCCTTGGCTTGCTGGCCAGCCAGCTCATGCTGCTTTGTGAACTTCTAGCCCATGGAAGATCTGTTCTCAGAAATAAAGATGTGGTCTGGTGAGACAGCTCAGTGATCAGTCTTCTGGCCACACAAGCATGAAAACTAGCTTCAGAGTCCCAGAACTCATGTCAGGCAAGTATGGCGGTGGCCTGTAATTCCAGTACGAGACAAGCAAAGACATAATCCCCAGGGCAAGCTGGCTGGCTAGATGAGCTGAACTAGACCAGCTCTAGGTTCAGCCAGAGACCTTGACTTAAGTGGGCCCCTGAAGGAGCACACACACACACACACACCGAGGCACATACACAGAAAAATAGATGTGCTGCCTGAATGACCGACTACCAAGGCTGTCCTCTGGGCTTCACACGCTTGTGCACACCACACACATGCACTCACAAAAGGACACTGGTTATCTTGGCACATGCTTGTACTCACAGCTGCCAAGAAAGACGTAAGAGCAGGAGACTCGGGACTTCATGTTAGCTTCAACTATATAACAATTTCAAGGCTAGCCTGGGCTACATGAGACCCTAGAAGTTTCTAAACAAAAACAAAAAAAAAAAAAAAAAAACAGGATCTATGAGATCCACTGGTGAAATACTGTGACAGAGATCCCCAAGATTGGGCTCAGCATTCACTGCAGTTACGGTTCTTATAACTTGATGGTTCTTGTAACTTGTCACTAACAGTGACAAGCAAGGCAGGTAAGATGGCTCAGTAGATGTGGTGTGTGCTGGAAAGCCTGACGACCTGAGTAACAGGAAAGAGCTAACTCCCGCAAACTGTTCTCAGACCCCCCCACCCCACCCCTCAGCATGCTCACAAGTGTGCACGGACACACTCAGACACAGAAAATAAAAATAAGATAAGCAAGAACTCCACCTCTATCTCTTGTCTCATTTTGAGCCTACTTGACACTGGAGGTCAGAAGTCCACAACTGACACCTACTGGGTCCAAGTCAAGGCACCACCAGGGAGGAGCCAAGTGAGTTATTTTTGTTGTTCTTTTGGGGAGGAAAGGATGAGATAGATCTCACTCTGTAGCCCTGGCTGGCCTGGAACTCACTCTGTAGCCCTGGCTGGCCTAGAACTCACTCTGTAGACCAGGCTAGCCATGAACTCAGAAATCTGCCTGCCTTTGCCTCCCCAGTGCTGGGATTAAAGGTGTGTGACAGCACTAAGACTGTTTCCCACTATTGTTGGCTTCTGGTTGTCTGTCTGAGGCCATACCACCTCTGTAGTCCAAGGAGACCCAGCAAGAGAGACACCGATAGGATTGGATCCCAGACCTCTGCTTTCTCCACTCTTATGACCCAGTGGACGTGGATTATAAGTGTCACCCTCAGAGACCAGACTACTAAAGCACCAGCCACCATAGTGCTGTAAGCTAAACCTTAAATGGCCCAGAGGCCCAAGTGTTACAAAGCTTGATCAGCCTGGTGCTATTGGAAGATGGACACCTCACCTGGTGGTCAGTCCGAACAGGAGGCTTTAGGTCATAGGGAGCATGTCTTTTGAGGGGATCATGAGATACCAATCTCTCATGTACTTTTCTGTGGCCATCTGGGGGAGATTTGCCCCACCTCTTGCTTCTACCATGGTATCTCTCCACAGGCCTAAACACAAGCCACCACCAAATGAAACCTGGGGAACCATGAACTAAAGAGCAACCTTCTCTCTCTTACCTCAGGTATTTTGTTACAGTGACAGAAAACTGACTAACACCACTGGGAACAACAGCAGGGACCAGTCAGAAAATGGTTTATAAGTATCTCCCAGGGCCGGGCAGTGGTGGCCCACACCTTTGTACTCAGCACTTGGGAGGCAGAGGCAGACGAATTTCTGAGTTCAAGGCCAGCCTGGTCTACAAAGTGAGTTCCAGGACAGTCAGGGCTATACAGAGAAACCCTGTCTCGATAAACCAAAAAAAAAAAAAGTATCTTCCAGGAAAAACTACTGTCATGTTTCTTTGAACCAATAAGGTGATGGGTATTCTGAAGCACTGGCCATTGTACAAAAAATGATGCCTGGCTTACATATTTATTTGAATGTCCATTTCTTAAAATTGATCAGGCAAAGACCCTGGAGATCACTATCTTCTGTGTGTAAGGTCAGTTAAATTGTTTGGACAGAATTTTTTAAGTCACAGAGCACATAGACCCATGGTGTGTGTGTGTGCATGGCAGAAGGAAGTCCCTAGGCCTCTATTTTAAAAACCAAAACTAAATGGCTAGAGAGGTGACTCAGCCATACTTGCTGCTCTTGCAAAGGACCTGAGTTTTGTTCCCAGCAGCCTCTTGGCAGCTCACAAACAACTGTAACCTCACCTTCAGAGGATCTGATGCCCTCTTCTGGCCTCTGTGGGCATTGTGCCCATGTGGTACACATACATGCATACAGGCAAACACTCTTACACATGAAAGGGGGGGAGGGAGGGGGAGGGAGGGGGGAGAAGGAAGGAGGAGGAGGAAGGAAGGAAAAGAAAAGAAAACCAAGTCACCAAGTCATCTGGTCTACAGAAAAAATCCAAAGCCAGCCTGGACAACTTAGTGAACTGGACAATTGTCTGAAAAAACACACACACACACACACACAAACAAACAAAAAACAAGGCTGAAGATGGAGCTCAGTGTAAAGTGCTTGCCTAAAATCCTCCAGTGTGGGGCTGGGGACAAATGGTTCCGCTGTAAAATGCTTACCTAACATGAAAGAGGTCCTGAATTCAACCATTAGACAGACAGACAGACACACACACACACACTAAATGAGGGAAGGCATTCTTTTAATATGAAGGGGAGACTCTGGTTTTAATATGTCTTTGCTGTATCAGTGAAAAAGTTCTCCATGTATTAAGATGGGAGTCGTTTTTCCTGCTGCAGTTACAGACAACTGTTCCCACTGCGGAAGGAATAGTTCCTGGGGCTCTGAAATGAAAAACACCCCTTATCCGCTCTGCTCTCTCAGCTCATTCCAGTTCGGGCTGTTGAATTTATTTATTGAGTCCTGTGTAGCCAAGCTGATCTCAGACTCCCTATGTAGCAGAGGATAACCTTGAATCCCTGATCCTTCTGCCTCCACTTCTCACAGGCCGCCACTACCATGCTCCATTTATGTGATACTGCAGATGGGATCAAGGGCTTCCTGTTAGCCAAGCGCTCTACCTGCAAAGCCACAGTGCTCTATGCCGTTCTTTATACAGACTTTGAAAACATGCCTCTTGTTTCCAGAGCCCTAATATGTACTTATTCTTCAGCCCAGGTCTACTTAGAGATTCTAGATACTCAACCTGTGAACATCAAAATGAGCCTCATCTTCTACATCTATAGTCTTACCAGAGTTTTGTGCTAAGTTTCTACTAGTGGAAACCTGTTTCAACTACACATCAAAAATATATATCCTTTTGGGAGCTGGGAAGACGGCTCAGTCAGCACAGTACCCACTGTAAAGCATGAGGACCTGAGTTCGGATCCACAGCCTCAATGTACAGCAACCTGGCGCTATGGTGGCTGGTGGTACCGGCAATTTCAGAGATGGACAGATCCCCACAGCCACACTGACGGGTTTCATTAAATATATTAATTAAATATATTCATATATAATATATATATTATATATGAATGGTGAAGGTAAGAGAGATGGCTTGGTGGTAAAGTGAGGAGTAGAGTTTGGGTTCCTAGAACTCACACAAAAGCCAGGCACTGAGGCATTTCTGGGGGTGGGGGTCCGGGCAGGGATGGGAGGATCTCAGTGGCTTGCTGGCCAACCAGTTTAGCAAGCCGGTCAGCTAAAGCTTCAGTAAGAGACCCTATTTCAATAATATAGATGGGAGAGTGATTGCGGAAGGCTGGTGTTGTGGGTCTCTAGACTGCACACAGATGCACAAGCATGTAACTTGCACACACATAGGCCAGAAGAGGGCATCTGATCCCATGAACTAGCCAGCAGATTATAGAACAAAGGCCATCAGTCATTCAAACTTCAGTCTTGCCCCTCTAGTCAGGCAATTGGCATTGTCTCCTGGGATCCCAGTCTCCTTAATTCCTGTCTCAGTGTGTAAGATTCATACCCAGGCCTTTCATTCCTCTTGTGTCTTGGAGTGGACGTCTGGTTTGAAGGTTAACTCAGAACAAGCCGTTAGTGGTTTTTAAGATTTCCTACCGAAGCACTTACCCTATACATTATGAAGTATGTATTAATCGTATTAGCCACAGGTTCCTTTGGTCTACTTTTGTGTACAACAAACCTTATAGGAAGATGGCTGAAGACAGGCTAGCCAGGTACAAGCTCCACTTAGGAAATGCAGTGTCTGAAACGGCTCCGACAGTAAATATAAAGAAGAGACTTTATGAGTACTATTAGTACTTATAAGGCAAATTTTGTTTGAATTCTCCTTAAAGGCGTGGCTAGTAATCAATGGACTACATTTCCCATAGCTCCTGTGGTAGCTTCTCTTGCATTTCCTAGAGGGCTATTCGCCCTCTGCTCTGGCCCTGAGCATCCGTGGGAAGAAAAAAATGACACTGTATCCGTCAGCATTGTTTAAGTCAAATATCGTATTTTGTCCCTTATCGTTCCCCTAATCTGGTTTCTGCTCCTTTACTCGCTGGCTTCCGGAGCACAAATAATCTGAGAATGGTTTCTGTGGCAACAACAACCGTTACCGCTGCTACTCGGCGAAGCAGGAAGCTGTGCGTACCGAAGCATTCTGGGAGTTGTAGTTCTGGGTCCCTTTCCGGCATGGGCTTGTCTTGCCTCCTCCCACACCAGAAGTGAGCGTCAGGTGGTGGCGAGCGCGTGGACAAGGTGAAAGCTGTGAGGGTTAGCGACAGGTTTGCGTATGGTCACCTTGCCGGTCACCGGCTACCACCAAGCGGAGCCAATGAATTTTCTGTCGCGAGCTCAGCCGGCCGGCCGGCTAACGGGCTTGCCGCTGAGAGCTCTGGGAAATGTAGTTAGGCACGAGCAAACTGCCGTTAGCTGCGGGTCTGCGGCGGGAACCGCGGCTCCACATGTGTTCGCGGCTCGGATCAGCCTTCCACGGTGAGGATTGTCAGCCGGGGAAATCAGGACCAGACCCGGGATTGGATGCGCAGGAAGCCCGACCCTGAGCCGGGCGTCCCACAGACCACCTCTCCAGTCCTGAAACGCCCAGTGATATGCCTCTGGGTGAACCGTCTAGGTTCCTTCATTTTGTCCGGAATAGCGGAATGGATCCTGGTGATCGGAGCGAATCCATAGAAGGACTCCGATTGGAGTAATTAGATGCTGTCCATGGGCTGGGGAGATGACTTAGGGGTAAGAGAGCTTGTGCAACCTTGAGGAACTGCTCCAATCCCCAGCAACACCCCTTCCCCCCAAAAGGGAGCACGGACACAACCTTCACTTGTGGGATCAGAGACCTTAGCAAGGATCGAGGATCGCTGGGGCAGCCGGCCTAGCCTACCTTCAAGTTCAGAGAAGGACCTGACTCTAGAGAATAATAACTTCCTCTGCCCCCTACAGTTGAATAGAAGCTTACACACATATGTCAGCATACATACACCACATACAATAAATAGTGATGGGTGCCGCCCCAGCCACAGTCCTCCTCTATTAGAGAAGAAGGAACTGGGGTAAGAATCGAAAAGGTGCCCCTAATCCACGGTCTAGCTGGGGGCCGACAGCCTGCATGTCTGCAATACCTAGCAGTGTTTGCCCTCAGAAGCTTCACTGATTCCTAAAAGCAAACAAGAACACTACTCCAATAAATGACAAGGTTTGTGGGTTGCTTTGTTTGGTTAGTTGGTTTTTTGTTTTTTGGGTTTGTTTGGTTTTTTTTTTTTTTTTGCTTTGGGGGAATTTTTTTGTTTTCTGTTTTGTGTTTTTTGCATCTGTATTTAGGGGGAGGGCATGTAGTGGTCAAATAAAACTTTCTGGGTTCAGAAATTGATCCTCTCCTTTAGCCATGTGGTTCTTGGGGGGATTGAACTCAAGCAAACAAGCTTTGCAGTGATCACATTTACCTGCTGAGCTACTTCACCACCTATCTTGGTTTTTGGGTGTTTGTTTGAAACAAGATCTGTATATGTAACCCTAGGCTGGCTTGGAACTTGTAGTCATCCTCCTGCCTCAGCTTATCCCAGTCCTGGGATTACAGGCTTTAGGGGGTCATGGTTATAAATAAATAAATACATAAATAGCCAGGCTGGTTACATGCCTGTGATTCCGGTGCTCAAGAGGCAGAGATGGGAAAATCAAGGCTAATTTGAGGCTAGCCTGATCTACATAGCAAGATCCAGACCAGGCAGGACTACATAGTGAAATCTTGTCCCCTTCCACCACTAAAATAAGAGGGGAAGGGCAGTGAAATGACTAATCCTGTGAAAGTGCTTGCCACCAAGCCTGACAGCCTGAATTCAATCCCCAGGACCCACATAACAAAGCAAGGCCTAATGGAGCACACTTGTAGCCCCCTGTCCTGCTGGGGAAGTTGGCTAGCCAGCCACTCCAGTCATGAATTAGGCTATCTAGAGACCAGGTCTCAAAAAACAAAGTGGACAGTAACTTTGGAAGGTCACCAAAGGTTGACCTCTGACCACCACATGCACCTGCGCACAATAAACACAAGAGCCAGCATTTGTACATGGGTTCTGGCTCTCCAACTCAGCCATCTGACTGGACCATCCCAACAAGCCCCACACCCCATCCGCAGACCAAATGTACTTCCTTTACGTATATGCAAATGACATTTTCTTTAAAGTTTTCTAGTTTTTCAAACTATGATATTAAATTTTGAATAATTTTAATTTAGATTATGTCTGAGAGGTTAAGATCAGGAAGGATTTTTCCTTTATATTTCCCCCCCCACCCCCCGTTTTCAGTGTAGGAGTTGAATCCAGGGACTTTTACACATGAAGCAAGTGTTCTAATAAACCCACTGGAGCCCTGTCTTTGATCATTTATATAAGGCTGTAATTTTTATTATTATTTAGTAGTAGGTATTTGTAGTATATTTCTTATTTGGTCAGAAAACTGTTTTTTGTTTTATTGTTTGGTTGGTTTTCTTTGTTGTTTTTTGTTTGTGTCTTTTGTTTTGTTGAGACAGGGTTTCTCTGTGTAGCCCTGGCTGTCCTAGAACTCACTCTGTAAACCAGACCAGCCTCAAACTCAGAAATCCACGTACCTTTACCTTCCAAGCGTGTCCCAATTAAAGGCATTCCCCACCACCACTGGGCTGCTGTTGCTGAAGACCTGAGTTTGGATCCCAGCATCCACATTGGATGGCTAACAGTCACTTTGTAATTCCATATCCAAGGGATCTGATGCCCTCTTCTGGACTCCATGGGTACCTAAACACACATGCATATGCTCACACAAACATACACATAAAATGAGAAGGAAATATTCAATAAAGAGAAATACATCGCGGTGGGGAGGGGGGGAAGCCCAGTGGCACACTCCTTATCCCGGAAACAGAAGTGGGAAGTTGCCACAAGTTCAAGATCAACCTGACTATCATAGTAAGAACCAAACCAGTAAAGACTATGTGGAAAGACCCTATCAAAAACACCAAAAACAAGCTGGGCATGGCAGTGCACACCTTTAATCCCAGCACTTGAGAGGCAGGCAGATCTCTGAGTTCGAGGCCAGCCTGGTCTATGGGTCTAACAAAAATTTTAAAGAGGAAGTAGGACTGAGGATGTGGTGCAGTCAGAATGTTTGCTTAATATATACAAAGCTCTGGGTTCCATCCCCGACACCTCATATATGAGGTGAGATGGTGCCTGCCTGTAATCCCAACACTTGCAGAGTGGAGGCAAGAGGAGCAGGAGTTTTAAGGTTATCCTTGGCTACATGGTGAGTTTGAGGCCAGCCTGGGCTACATCAGACAAAGAAACAAAACCCCCTCAGAGTCATATCCCTGTAATTCAAGGACTTGCCCAGCTAAATCATGAAGGAAGAGAAAAGATAAGAGGGAAGGAAGGAAGGGGAAAGGGCCGGGTAGCCACTCGATGACCCTTGTTTCTTTTAGAGCTCCTGAGGTTCTGCCATTCCTCATGGTCTACAGCTCAGGAAGCTTCTGGAACATGTGGCACCACTACAATGGAAACATGATCACATCATCAGCTTCAGATGTGTTCTTGGAACCCTGGTAAGAGCAGAACCCACAGGAGTCTGTGCCCCCTTTGCCCTGGGCTGGAAAGCAGTTGAACCCCCCACCGCTCCAAACTCTGAGATCTGCATGGAGCCTGGTGTGGTCCTCACACTACCTCATGCTCCCGCTTTGGTCTGGAGGTGCTGAGGTGATCACCGAAGTATGGAGGCTCTCCTGTCTGTTATCTGTATGTGGCCTCGTCCTCTGTAGCCTCTGAAGAGTTGCTTTAGGACCTCTATTAGGTTCTTCCCGGTTATCATCCAATGGCTTCCTAGCCAACCCTCATGCCACGATGTGGCGCAGGAGCAGATTTGTGGACAGCGATCTCTTCCCTTTGCTTCACAGAGCCTGTCCAGTGGGTGCCCCATGTGCTAGCCAGCTCCTTTCTCAGGAATACACAGGAGAGCCTTTTCCAGAGGGGGGGGGGAGGGTTGGGGGGTTAGACACCGTAGACTCAAGCTGGGGGCGAGGCTTCACAGCTGTGACCATGCCCTTTGGGAGTCAGGTGCAAGGTGGGGATCTGAGGTCAGTTCCGCCTCTATAATGAGACTCTGTCAGACGAAACTAGATGAGAGCCATCATAGTCACACCCTCTCAGGACCAACCCGTGGTTCAGCACACAGTGTAGCCAGTACTCTTCTCCAATACTGGAGCAGCAGGTGTGGTACTAGTCACTGAGTGTGTGGGACTCTGCAGCTTCTCAATGACTTTAGTGTCACTGACCAGAGCCACTCTCCACCTGCCCAGCCCAGTGATGCACAGCCACTAGCTAGAATCAGGTTACAGCTCACTGTGCATAGTTGGACACGCTGAGGCAAGTTCTTGAACTTATTTGAGCCTCTCTTTCTCTGTACATGAATATCAGATAAAATAACAAAGATTTGGAGGCGTGGCTCAGTGGTAGAGCACCTGCCTAGAATCCCCCAGTGAGGGGCTGGGGGCGTGGCTCAGTGGTAGAGCACCTGCCTAGAATCCCCCAGTGAAGGGCTGGGGGCGTGGCTTGGTGGCATAGCACCTGCCTGTACACACAAAGCCTTGGGTTTGATCTTGATGCCCAGATAATATATTAAATAAGTAGTATCTTTAAAAGAACTTTGTAGAATTACAAAGTTCTTAACACATGGAAGTTCTTTTTTTTATTGCTTTTTTCTTTTGTTTTTTTGTTTGTTTGAAATAGGGCTTTGTTGTATAGACTAGGTTGACCTGAAATTTGTGATTGTCTTGCCTCAGCTTCTGAAACGTGGGGTCAACAAGTGTGAGTCACACACTCAGCTCCTTCCTAGATATGATTTTTATCTGCTCTTTGCCCGGCAGCAGGATCAAGCCCAACCCCCCCCCCCATTGTCCTGCAGACACAGACCTCTCCACACCACAGCCACCAGAGTCTCTAAGCTTTGAGCAGTGCTCCACCCTGTCTCACCTTGGCAGCTGTTCCCTAACTCCTATAAGGACTCTGAGCAGCTCCCCAGCACGTGCCAGCCACACCTTCAACTTGGCCACCAGCAGAGCTCAAGTTCTTCCTCCCAAACCCCTCACACCTCCCTCACCTCAAACCTCTCCTCCTTCCTCAACCCTTATTGCCCCTGCCCTGCCCCCACTAGGTGTGTGTGTGTGAAATTGTAGTTGGTGAACTTTCCCTTGGATTTAAAAGAAATCAAATGAGCCGAGAAAAGAAAATGAAAATAAGTTGTAACCTCACTAAGATTGTCATAACCTACTTTTACTCCTCAGCCTGGTGTGGTGCTGCCCCAGTGTTATCCTGCAACCTGGGAGACTGAGGCAGGAGGATCAGGAGTTTGGGGGGGGGGGAGAGAAGGTCTGGAATGATAACTCAGCAGTTAAGAGTTCTTATCATTCCATCATGAGGACCAGAGTTCAGAGCTCCGCCCCTACACAAAAAGCCTCATTCGCCCCAAGGAAGGGATCAGAGACGCGGGAGGGGTGTTGGGGGGGAAGGATTGCCGATACTTGTTAGTTCCCAGCCTAGCTGAGACATCATGAGCCCCAGACCCTGCCTTTACACAGACACCCAGACACAGATGCACACAAATAAATAATTCTAAAAAATAGTCTGTTTCTAAAAAGGCATGGTAGATTGTGCCTTTAATCTCAGTACTCAGAGGCAGGCAGATCTCTGGGAGTTCAAGGCCAGCCTGGTCTACCTAGAGTGGTCTAGGCCAGCCAGGGCTACACAGTGAGACCTGGTTTCAAACAAAAACAAAACAAAAAGGGTGTCCATCTCTTGCTGTGGCTGTGGCATAGGATGGATAGATGGATGGATGGATGGATGGATGGATGGATGGATGGATAGATAGATGGACGGACGGACAGACGGATGGATGGATCACTGAATAACTGAGGGCTGGGGCTCTAGCTCAGTTGGTAGAGAGTATATCTAGCATGTGAATCCTTGGGTTCCATCCCGTGGAATGCATAGGCCTGCAACCCTAAGCGTCAGGAGCAGAGGCTCAAGAGCATCCTTGGTGCTGGGCATGGTGCTGCACTTGGGAGTCAGAGGCAGGTGTATCTCTGAGTTTGAGACCAGGCTGGTCTACATGGTAAGTTTCAGGATAGCCAGGGCTACCCAGAGAAACCCTGTCTTAAAAAAGAAAAAAGAAAGCATTCTTAGCTATACAGAGTTTGAGGCCAGCCTGGGCTACAGGAGACGTTGTCTTAAATAAAAAATAAACGAACAAACGAACCAACAAACACCCTGATCCCTTACGATTATAACAACTTAGATCTCATTGTTGTACTGTATACAGCAGGTACTCTGGGTCCAGTAGGGGAAAGGTTTATTCATGGACTTTTTTGTTGAGGTAACAGGGTCACATTTGAATCTTCTATGTTTTTAAGAGTTCATCTCGCCTTGGCAGCTGTCTGAAAGTTAATCCTGTGAAGGGACCTCAAGAAGACCCTCTGGGGAAGTCTTGGGGTGAAGAGCATCACAGCATGCTCATCTACACTCTGTTGGCCTTGTGATCTCCTGGAGGGAAAACTATCTCCAAGCAGGAAAGAAGAGGGAAGAACTTTGAAGGACACAAGAGCGACCCAGCTTACAGTCCAGGTAAGTCACACAAGACCCATTGTGTAACACATGTCCCTAATGCACTAGAGGGTCTGGGGGAGGGGTTCTGTGTAAGCTGGGAGGGGGGGGGGGGTTCCTGTTGGACAGCTTGGCTGCCACCGGGACAAGAGAGGCAGGCTCTGCCTCTCAATGGTGCTGCTCCTCCATTGCCTGGGAGAGAAAGCTCTGAGCCATGAGTGTGAATTACTTCCTATGTCCCCACAGCCAAAATCCCTGACAGGGCTGGTAGGATGGCTCAGCGGTTAAGAGCACTTGCCGCTCTTGCAGAGAACCCAGCACCCATACTGCGCAGTTTACAACCACCTATAACTCCAGCTCCAAAGGATCTGACACCCTTTTCTCGACTTTGAGGTTACCTGCACACATATGGCACACATACACACTCATACACACAGAGAGAAAGAGAGAGAGAGTTTAAAGACATACTATTCGGGCCAGGCAGTGGTGGCGCACACCTTTAATCCCAGCACTTGGGAGGCAGAGGCAGGTGGATTTCTAAGTTCAAGGCCAGTCTGGTCTACAGAGTGAGTTCCAGGACAGCCAGGGCTATACAGAGAAACCCTGTCTTGAAAAACAAACAAACAAACAAACAAATACTATCCTACAGAAAGCAGCTAAAGAAAGGAAGGGTTTCTTTAGGCTCATGGTTTAGAGCAGCAGTTCTCAACCTGTGGGTCGTGAACCCTCGGGTCAAATGACCCTTTCACAGGGGCCACCTAAGACCATCAAGGCACACAGATATTTAAGTTACAGTTCCTAACAGTAGCCAAATTACAGTTATGAAGTAGCAATGAAAATAACTTTATGGTCAGGGGTGAGTCGGTTGAGAACCTCTGGGTTAGAGAGTTCCGTCCGTCATGCCAGGGAGGGCAAGGCAGAGCTCACAGCAGCAGTACGTGGCAAAGACTTCTCACATTGTGGAAGATAAGCAAGAGACAGAATAGAGTTGAGGAGAATCCTTGAAGGCCTGCCCAGAGTAACCTACTTTCACAGACCAGGCCCCCCCATCTCAAACCTCCACAGGCTTCAATATAGCACAGCAAGGTGCTGGAGAGATGCTTTGGCAGTGAAGAGCACTTCCTGCTTTAGCAGGGAACCTGGATTTGGTTCCTAGCACCCACCTTGGGCAGCTCAGAGCCACTCGGATGCCCTCTTCTGGCTAAACACTGGCACTCATGTGTCCTGCCTACCCACACACATAACACATAAAAATAGATCTAAAACCAGCAGCATGAGCCAGGGACTGATCATTCAGAATGTGAAGACATCTAAGATTCAAACAGTAATTCCACAGATGGTGGGAAGTCCTTCTCCTCTAACTGCTGTCTAACCCAGCAGAAAACCACACTTGACTGCAAGCATCAGAAGTCCCTGTCCCTTGTCCTGTTCCTGGCTCTGTGCCACTGCTGGTCCACCCTAATGGAAGATTGACCCAAGGCCTGTGAGCCAAGAAGATGCCCTCTGAACAGCCTAGCTGATATGCTGATAGGGGCTAGCAAGGGTTGGGCATGGAAGCCTGGCCTTGGCTCCAGGTTCCCGCAGGTGTGATGAGGCTCTGACTCACCTTCGTAATCTAGACTTGAGTCTCAGTGTGCAGCTGAGCTTGGACAAGCTTGTTTCGATTAAGCCCTTGTTTATGTAATTTTATTATATATGTTTTCCTCCTTCCCCCCCTCTCTCTCTCTCTCTCACACACACACACACACACACACACACACACACACGTTTGCAACAACACTTTTTTTTTTTTTTTTTTTTTTTTTGGTGGGGACAGGGTTTCTCTGTAGCCCTGGCTGTTCTGGAACTCACAGAGACCTGCCTGCCTCTACCTTCCGAGTACTGGGATTAAAGACTGTGCCATCACCACCCGGCTGCAACAGCACATTTTTTTATAGTTTACATAATCTTCCCTGTAACTTTGTAGGAAAAGCAGCTCTTCCCCTTGGCAGGTGTGTGAGCTGAAGAGACCCAAGAAACTAACCTAAGAGGACCAGTGGGCGACCATTAGTCTGGATTCCCAGCCCCATGTAGCTTTGTGAGCAGCCTGGTGTGGAAGGAAGTGGGAAGCCACCTGAATGGTGGTTCACTGCCAGCATCGATGGGCTCACATTGCAGCAGCTGGCACCCTCCTAGGTACCCCCTTGGGTCACTGATCTACTGCTTCTCATCTTTGTGTGTTTGGGAGGGGTGTGTGTGTGTGCCTGTCTGTCTGTCTGTGTCTGCAGGCTTGCACATGCTAGCTTTTGGGGGTTGACTTTCTACTGTGGGTCCTGGGATCAAACTCAGGTTGTCAGACTATTCACAGCAAGTGACTTTACTCACTGAGCCGTCTTGCCGGCCCGTTTTTCTTTTTTTTAATAACTTTTGTATTACATTTTCCCTGTTATGAACAAAAGCTAAAATATTAGTGTGAGAAAACTTTTTATTATTGCTACTGTACAAGAATCCTGGGTGACATCTGAATACTGGTGGAACACTTGCTGACTAGATGAACATGCATGTGTGTGATTATGTACGTTTCCCATTGATCACCCTTAAGAGAGGGTTTTCATGCCATGAGAGCCTTACCACCCTGGCGCAGGGTTCCTAGAAATGATCCCTTGCCTGTATCACAGGCCAGGCTTGTCTTCTGAGCAATACTGCTCTCAGCCACAAGAGGGTGATATTTGTCCATGAACGTCCCTCACAAAGCCTGCTTTAATCAGTAGCCCAGGCACCTGCTCTTCTTGCCCTTCTGAGCCTCGTGCAGGGGATGGAAACCCGTGAGCGTTTTATCTCAGTCACCCTGAGCCACTCCCAGCTCAGCATGTTCTCTGTACCTAAAAGGAACCACCTTGGGAGTTGAGCATGAAGGCTCACATTGTGAGATAGGCAGGTAGAACTCTGAGTTTGCGGCAATTCTGATCTGCAAAGCGAGTTCCAGGCCAGCCAGCCAGGGTACATAGTGAAACCCTGGAGAGAGGGAGTGGTGGGAGGGGGGAGAGATCTTGGAGATGGGGTTGATAGCTCCTTTGGTAAAGTGTTTGCCTTACAAGATTGGATCCCCAAACCACCTAGAAAGCCAGCCTAGTGGCCTCATGCTTGTGATGCCAGCAATGGAGAGGTAGGCCAGGAGGATCCCTGGGACTCACTGGTCACCCAACCTAGCGTAATGGTTGACCACTGAGAGACCCTGCCTTAAACAAGACAAAGTTGGGGTTCAGCAGTTAAGAGCACTGGCTGCTCTTCCAAAGGACCCTGGTTCAATTCCCAGCACCCAGATGGCAGCTCACAACTACGTGTAACTCCAGTTCCAGGGGATCCGATATCTTCACATAAACATATACCTAGGTGAAACACCAATGCACATTAAATAAGTAAGTGTGTGTGTGTGTGTGTGTGTGTGTGTGTGTGTGTAAGGGAGGTCTCCTCACTACAAAGCTCTGGCTGGCCTGGAACGTGCTGTGTACACCAGGACAGCCTCTAGCTTGCTGTTTTCTGGCCTTCCAGGCAGATACCACCAAACCCACTTTCCTCTGTACTTCCTGGCAGCCTTGGGCTTCCTTTAGCCGCCTCCACACCTGTCTACCAACATCAGCTGTACCATGCACTTTCTGGAAGTTTCTTCCCTGCCTTTCAGCAGAGAACACCTTCCCAGAAGTCTCTGTGGCTTCCATGGTGTCAGATGATGTCACTCTCCCCTGAGCTCCCCTGGGGCCCAGCACTTCCACTTTCAAAACATTCAACAAACTAGACTGTCTGACTTCTGGAATGAGAGGTCAGGCTTGTCTGTTCCCTTCCCCAGAGCCACAGCTCCTGGTGTCCCTGTGAGGCTCAGGAGAGGTACACTATTTGGGTGCATGAACGTTTCAGCCTTGACCTTCCCAGTCTCGTGGCTTTCCAGTGTCCCCAGAGTCTCTAGAAACACATCCCAAGCAGTGGTGTTACCAGTTCTGCCCCTTGTCCATTGTGGTGATTGAGAGACCATGTGGTTTAGTCTAAGGTAAGTCTGGCTTCAGTACCTTCCAGTGTGGGTTCTGCCACCCACAGACTATGCATAGATCTTTTCTTTTGCTTGTTTTTTTGTGTCTTTGTTTGTGTTTGCTTCTTGTTGTGTTTTTTTATTTGTTTTGATTTTTTGTCTTTTTAAAGATTTATTTTATGTATATGAGTACACTGTATCTGTCTTCAGACACACAGAAGAGAGCATCAGAGCACTTTACAGATGGTTGTGAGCCACCTTGTGGTTGCTGGGAATTGAACTCAGGACCTTTGGAAGAACAGTCAGTGCTCTTAACTGCTGAGCCATCTCTCCAGCCCCTAGGAAGCATTCTTAACCACTGAACCATTCCTTCAGCTCCTTGTTGTGTTTTTTAAATAGGGCCTCACATAACCCATGCTAGCCTCAAACTCATGACATAGCTAATGCTGGCTTTGAACCCCTGAACCTCCTGCCAGTACCCTTCTAAATGCTAGGATTGTAGTCCTGAGCCACCACATTTGGCTGTACAGCTTAGGCTGGCTCGGAACTAAGATCCTCCCGCCTCAGCCTCCACAAGTGCTGGAGCTACAGGCCTACATCACCACACCCAGTTTTATTTCTGATATGTAGAGAGTCCATGGCTAAGCTTCCAGAGCTCTTAGGAGAAACCAAGCCCAGCCTGGCACGCACGTGCCAGCCACCAGGTCCAACTTTGGCATTCTCTCTTCTAAACCCCTTTCTGAAGCCTTTGGACACAGGTACCCCCTAGAATCCCAAGACCACCTGGCCGCTTGTAACTGGTCCTTCTTCTTTGTCTTGTATCCCAGCACCGGATAGGACAGGTGCCCTGAAGATATTTACAAGTGAACTAACCACAGCAGCTGCTTCTGGAGACATGGGTGGTCAGGCCTCTCTGACTATCGCAGGCAAGCAGAGTTCCTGGAGATGAAGAGCACTCACAAGACCAAGGCAAGGAACTAAAGAAAGGACCCAGAGCCGGGCAGTGGTGGCACACACCTTTAACCCCAGCACACAGGAGGCAGAGGCAGGCAGATCTCTAAGTTCAAGGTCTATCGGTCAAGTTCCAGGACAGCCAGGGCTACATAGAGAAACCCTGTCTCAAAAAACCACCAGAAGGATCCAGATTTTACTGAGTAATGGAGAGGAGAGGGTGGCTATAAAGAAGACACGTAGCCCAGAGAGAGAGAAGGACGTCTCAGGAAGAGCAGAGCCTAGATTCTTCTCTTATGTACAGGGTTGGAGACTCTTAGTAGACCCCAAGGGTCACCTGTGTAGGACTGTGTATCGTCTGGAGCTCTCTGTCTTAAAGGCACCAGTATCCCTTAAACCTAGCCTTTCTGTTTTCACTCTCCCTGCTCTCCCTGCCTGCCTCCCTCTCTGGGTCTCATTGCCCAGGCTGTCTTTGTCTTCGTGTTATATATAGTCCCAGATGACCTGAAGTTCCAGTCTTCCAGTGTCTATCTCCCAAATGCTGAGATCACAGGAATGCACCCCTGTGCCAGGTTTATGTGGTGCTATGGATGGAACCCAGGAACCAGGATCCTGAGCATCATGAGATGTGTGTGTGCTTTCAAGTGTGCATGTGTGTAAGAGAGAGAATGCATATGTGCTTGTGTTACATGCCTGCTTGCGTGCATGCGATACAGATGCCCCATTTAAGGCTGAGCTTTCGACTGTCTCTTATTGTCTGCACTCTGGTCAGTTATGAGTCTCTGGCACTGCAACCTTGACAACTCAGCTTTCTCCTCAGTAGAATGATCAGTGGCTTTTCCAGGCAGAACTCAATAACTTGATTTTTTATTTCTATATAGCCTGGAACTCACTATGTAGACCAGACTGGCCTTGAACTCAGAGGGAAGCGAACAGACAAGCCTGACCCAGGCTCTCCTGGGGCTCCCATTTCAGAAGTCAGACAGTCTGGTTTGTTGAGTGTTTTGATTTTGAAAGTGGAGGTGCTGGGCCCCAGGGGAGCTCAGGGGAGAGTGACATCATCTGACACCATGGAAGCCTAGACTTCTGGGAAGGTGTTCTCTGCTGAAAGGCAGGGAAGAACCTTCCAGAAAGTGCATGACTAGCTTGAGGCTAGCATGGGCTATGTGAAGGTTAATAGAATGGTAGACAAGCACTCTACTAAACTACTTTCCCAGTTTTGAGGCAGGCTCTCTATGTAGCCCAGGCTTGGCCCGGTCTCTTCCTTTACAGTAATTAGTTTAGTTACTTACCTATACTACTTTTTTATTACAGCTATTTGTTTGGGGGTAGGGCACATCCTACTGTATGGGTGTGGAGGTCAGAGGTCATCTTGTAGGAGTCAGTTCTCTCCTTCCTCCAGGTGGGACCCAGGGACTGAACTCAGGTCATTCGTGGTGGCAGCCACCACACCAGCCCCACTCAAACTCGTGACCCTTCTGCCTCAGCCTCCCAAGTGCTGGGATTTAGGCCTGCACCACCTGGCTCTCTGCGTCTTGTCTGCTGCTGCTCCGAGCATGGGAGCCATCAAGGCTACCCTCTATGTCTGTCTCCCCCATCATGTATTTCTCCTGTGTGAGCGCTTTAGGTCATAAGCGCTCCAAGTCTCCACCACTGTCCTGGGGGTATGGGGGCGTGTTTGGTATCCATCTTGTGAGAAAGGAGCACCCCCGGAGCTTCGTCACTGATGCCGAGCATCCAGCCGGAACCTTCAGCTGATGAATAAGACTTGATTTGTCCCCTGAACCATTACCACCCCCGATTCATTCCATTCAAAAGCTTTTGCTCCAAATGGCTCATCTGACGCTGGATGCAGTGGGGGCCCCTCGGAACTCCGCTTCCACACGTGGAGGATGTGCGTTCTCTCCCGTGATGGTCTCCCAGGTGATGAGCTCTGACGTGGGTTCGAGCCTATTCGAGTGCTGTATCCGCCCTGTGATTTTCTCCTCTCTATGGCTGCTCGCCTCCATCCGAGGAGCTTCCTCCCTCCCTGCATTCATTGGGAGTCTCTCCAGTATGAATTATGGAGTGAATGAAAATTTTCCCTTATTCATAGTGTACAAAGATTCCCACTGCTGTGCAAATTCGTTGGTTTTCTGCTGAATCCATGCAAATGTCTGGGCAGAGCATGGCCCAGTGGGAAGACTAGACTGAGTCCTAGTTTGCTTTCTGTCACTGTCATAAATACCATGACCACAGGCAACTGGGGAACAAAAGAGGCTATTTGTCCCACAGGTTCGGTCCACCATCTAGGGAAAGCAGGGCAGGAGCTCAGTGCAGGAACCTGGATACAGGAACTGAACCTTGGAGCCATGTGGCTTGCTTCCCTTGGTTTGTTCAGCTTCTTATACAGCCCAGGACTGGTCTCAAACTTGCTATTCCTCTGCCTCAGCCTGCTGCTTGCTGGGATTACAGGTAAGAGACAGATGCCTCTCTGTCTATGTTACCAACCTGCCCAAAGCCTACCTCTTCCCGAAAGCCCTCCAGGATTCTGTGAACCTATGCATCGACATGTTTTGTGAGGATTTGAGAGACAAAATCTTCAGATGAAGATTTTGTCTCTCAAAAAAATCTTCATCTATGATCTATCTATACCTTTTTTTTTTCTTCTCTGACAGACAATATTTGAAGGAGAACCACGTCTTGTCCTTTGCATTCTCCACGGAGCCTTCAAGTGCTGAGGGAAGGCCATGCCTTGGTAACTGTGTGTCACTATGGACTCTGTTCTATAGGGAGATGGCGCCAGCCGTTTGCTTCTGAAGATGAAGTTCTCCTTTTCCAGATGGTTTTCACACAGGGCGGTAGGGAATTTCTTATTGCTTCATCTTCCACCCTAGCCTTGACTCTCGCCACCAGGCTGCCCAGTCATATTAACACAGAAGATCCATAAAGGGGCAGGAGCCCCTGTTCCCTCCCCTCTGCTCGAAGATGTTATTAGTTAGATAGAGTTGTGCTAGGGTGTAGGAGAGGCCCTGGAAAGGGACATTTGTGGCCACTAAGCAAGAATGGGCACCACTGTGTCAAATCACCACACCCAGGTTGCAGGGGAGGCTGGCTCACAAACCACCCTCAGGGTGACCTTGGAGGTCTGCAGGTTCAGCTTTCATGGCACCTAGACCCATACCTGTCGAGGAAAGGGTAACTTTCAGACTTAGTAAGCCGTTTATGGAGGTAACACAGAGACATGAAGGAGTACACTGAGCTGCCCCCCCAAGGGAGGGGTAGGCAAAGGTCACATCCCTTCCTTTCTGCGTACGGCTGAGTTCTGGCTTCCACCAAGGGTAGAACTCCCCTTCCTTGTTGGCTGAGAAAATTTCTTATCTCACATATAAAAGGAGGGGCGATGGCAGATGTCTCTAAATCCCAAGTTCCCGACTGGCCACAGCCCCCTCCAGCCCTCTTTTAAAGCGAGTGCATTAAGGGATGGAGATGTAGCTCAATTGGTAAGGTGCTTGCCTAGCATGCACAGTGAACCCTGGGTTCCCTTTTGTGATGCTTCAAGCACCAGGTGTGGTGGTGCATTCTTGTAATCTCAGTACTTGGGAACATGTGGGCAGGCCACATCCAAACCCATTGTCTCCAGTGTTCTGTACTCTGGCTCTGGAAATGTATGGCTCAGAAGTAATCTGTACTGAGTCTCTAGAGCAGTGTCTCCGGTTGCACCTATAATGACTGTCTCAAGCCACATTCAACAAGAAATGACACAAACAGGTATTGGAGACAGAAGTTGAAAAAATGCAGGCTCTTAAAGGAACAAAGCCTAGGATGAAAAGTAATCTTATGTCCATTCTAAAGGAGGCACTAGGCTTCTAGGAGCCCACTCAAGGCATTAGTCTAGAAAACTGTAAAGATCTCCCCTTGCTGATCTTGGCAGCACACACCTGTAAATCCCAGCACTTAGGAGAGAGAGGCGAGGCAGGGCACTCAAGAGTTCAAAGCCATTCTCAGCTACAAAGTGAGTTTGAGGATAGCCTGGGCAACATACTTGAGATCCTTTCTCAAAACAAACAAACAAGAAAAACTGTTTAAGCCCCATGCTTCGTTTCTCATTGCCCTACTTCCTGTTCTGAGGTTACCAGCAGGGCTCCCGGCTGTTCCTTTGAGCCAACTGTGTCTTCATTGAGGTCCCTGACTGTCATTCTGTCATCCCCCATCGGTGTGAGAGGCTCTCACTTGTAAGTGCTCACAGTGACCTGTGGTTCCCAGGCAGTGTCTCACTGAATCTTCTCAACGGGATAAGTCTTTTGTGGGCCTCCTGTTACAACTGAGGGAGATAGATGAAGAGAGCTTCGCTCAGCTTGCTCAAAGTCACCAAACTCCTGAGCTAAGAAGCCAGGACTCAAATCTCTACCGTCTCTGCATCCATGACCTCAAAAGCTCTAGTGTTGGGTTGCAGGAGTTTCACTTCCATTTGCTGGAATAAGCAGCCTGCTTTCTGACTCTGTATCCTTTTGAAAATGGTACTGCTTCCACAATCTCTTCTTCAGCCTGCCCAAACCTATCTAATGCTTTACAGGAGCATATGTGCCCATGAGAGACATGAGCTTCCTACCAGCAGACACTAGCATATCTGCTGTGGGAATTGAAGGGATTCTTGTGTTGGGGCAGATTCAAGAGCCTTTGGTTATGCCATCAACTCTGCAAGTCAGGCATTGTTATGGTTTATTTCTGCTCCGTTATGTCTGGGACCTCCACTAGATTGGCTGGAAATAGTGGACATGGTCCAAGCAGGGCTCTGTGTCTGGAGCCTTCGTTCTGTCTGCCAGCTGGGTTCCTCTTCTCCCTGTGACATCATCCAGGGCTCAGATGTCTGAAGTGGCTCTGGCACACAGGTCTCTAGTGCCTCTGCCTTCTTTTACGTGTCTGCTCTCTTCAGAAGAGTAGCCTCATCTTATGCTGTCTGGGCTGTCAGAGCCCACACTATTTATATTCTTTCCCATTGCGCTCCACTTTACCTATTCTACTTCTAGCCAGTGCTACCTAGATGGCAGTGCCATCTACTTAAAGATTCTGCCTCTGTGTGTGCATACTATTCTTTGGACCCGAATCTAATACAGGTTGGCCAAGAACTTTTGAAGTCATTTGACTCAAAACTGGAAGGAAATCCAATCAGACCAGTTAGGAAATCCAATCAGACCAGTTAGATTCTCCTCCCAACCCCACCCCACCCCCCATTTTAAATCTGAACCTAAATCAGACAGATTGATAGTATGTAACAAGGTGATAAGTGGGGCTCTGATGGTCTAATGTTCTGGCCAAAACCACAATGAAGGAGAAAGTAGGCGAGAAAGTTATGATACAGAGAAAATCCACTTACTGTGGAAGAAGAGAAAATAAACCTTTCTTTTTTTAATTATTTTTTTAAAATTTTGTTTGGTTTTTCAAGACAGGGTTTCTCCGTGTAGCCATGGCTGTCCTGGAACTCACTCTGTAGACCAGGCTGGCCTCGAACTCAGAAATCCGCCTGCCTCTGCCTCCCGAGTGCTGGGATTAAAGGCATGCACCACCACTGCCCTGCTATTATTTTTTTTTATTATTTTATTTACATTTCAAATGTTTCCATCTTTCCAGGTCTCCCCTTTGGAACACCCCTTTCCCCTCCCCCTTCTCCTGCCACTATGGGGATATTCTCCAACCCACCCACTCTCATCTTCCCTCCTTGACATTCTCCTATACTGGGGGATCTAACACCCTCAGGCCCAAGGGCCTCTCCTCCCACTGATGGCCAACATGGCCCTCCTCTGCCACATATGTGGCCAGCACCACGGATCCCTCCATGTGTATTCTTTGGCTGGTGATCTAGTCTCCAGAAGCATCAGGGGGTCAGGCCAGTTGACACTGTTTCTCCCTCCATGGGGCTGCAAACCCCCTCAGCTCCTTCAGTCCCTTCTCGAACTCCTCCATCTGGGACTTCACACTCAGCCCAACTAAACCTTTCTTTGGAACCAAGGAAAACAAGGGGTCAAGGCTCGTAAGCTCCCCTACAGCCCTGGAGCTCAAGTGAGCCCATCTTCACAGCGATGCACTGTGCATCACTGTACCAAACTTGTATTTTTTTGCTTTTGCTGTTGATCGAGGTAGTAGTGGTCATGTGATTCAATTCTGCTAATACACTTATGGAAGGATGTTTGGGACCACCTTGAATCCATGAGGCAATAAACTGGGGATGACAGGACTGGTGGTGAGCAAAAGGAGCCTGAGGTCCTGGTGGCACCGCTGAGTCACAATGCCTACACTGGAACCATCTCCTTGCAGCCTGATTGCTGTGTGAGCCTACCGTCTCCTGGGTCCCATCCTCCTCTTGGGCTCTTCCTTCATAAAACAGTCCCTGCCCTCACCGCTACCCTGTGGATCTTTCTTTCGGCTCTAAATGGAGAAAACAACCCAGGTTGCGTTTCTTCCTAAGTGTTAGTGCGAGAAATCCTGCTTAGATGATAGGAAATGGACAAGAACAAAAAGGGGGGGGCAGGAAAGCTCCTTCCCAACCAAAATGACAACCCCAGTGACTAGTCCCAACCCCCCAGACTCAGTGGACACAGACCAGGAAAGATAAATAATTCTGGAAACTTCCATATGCCTAAGTCTTCTCAGACAGGGCTGAGGAGTAACTTTTAGAAAAAAAACGTTGAGATGGGGTTGGGGGGAGAGGAGTAAAAATGCCTCAGATCCAGAATGCAAAGCGTGAGAAGCCAGGTTACGCAGGGTCTGGGTAAACTCTAAGACAGTGTCTATAACTGACTGCTGGGAACAATGAACTGGAACAATTTATTGCAGCAGATGCAAAGGTGTCGTACTCAGGAGAAACAGCCTGGTGTTGTTTGAAAATGGTCTTCTCGGGAGGAGGGCAGTGCTAAATGGTACCCGCTGCCCTTCTCTGTGCTCAGGCATGGGCCATCTTCCTTCCTTACCTCCCCTCACCCCTCCCTTTTTTCTTCTACCTTTTGTTCAAGTGAAGGCAGGAGCCAGAGGCACACATAACTAACCTGATCCTTTCATGCAGCTAAGCACTGGGGCTGGGGCTGGGCCGCAGTGGGCAGAGTGCTTGCCTAGCAGGCACAAAGCCCTGGCTTGGGTCCCCAGCACCACATAAACTAACTAGGTATGGTGGTGCACACCTATAATCAATCCTACTCTTGGGAAGTGGGTGCTGGAAGGTAAGTCCAAGATCATTGGAGAAGCAGAACTCAAGGCCTGGCCCTTCCTCTTAGAAACTCTGTTTTCTAAATTGAAAAATAGCCAGGCTTCTGTGCCTCAAGTGAGGCTGACAAATACTCATTACCCCCATTATAAGCAAACTAGAAAAAGCCACCCTCCCTCTGGTGTGTCTCAGAATAACCACAGGACCCAGCCACAGATGTGCTAAGTCAGTGAGAAGCTGTGACGCAGATTCTGACACCAGTCCTCAGTACATACCTCAGTGCGCCCCACATGGTATATGGAGCTGGGTCCCAAGTACGAAGGCCAATAGCTCAGCACCAAAGTGAGTCTCAGCTTGTAAAGAGAACAAGGAAGATGTGCCTCTAGAGAGAAAAGAGAACTCATGGCAATGAAATCTGGGCTTGGGGGCAAAAGGCAAACTTTTAAATGTGAACCTAGTGAAAGAATTGTACCCCCGCCCACCCACTATCAGCAGATTTTGTGTGTAAGGTACCATAGATTGAACTCTGGACCTCACACATTCTGGAAAGTGCTCTCCCACTGAGCCACGCCCACAGCCCCTCACTGGGGGATTCTAGGCAGGGGCTCTACCACTGAGCCACGCCCCCAGCCCCTCACTGGGGGATTCTAGGCAGGGGCTCTACCACTGAGCCACGCCCCCAGCCCCTCACTGGGGGATTCTAGGCAGGTGCTCTACTTCTGAAACATGTCCCCAGCTCTCTTTTGACTTGATTTTGAGACAAGGTCTTACTGAGTTGCCTAGGCTGGCCTGATTCTCACTCTGTAGCCCAGGCTGGCCTTGGACTCACATTCTTCCTCCTGTTTAGCCTACCAAGCCACTGGGATCATAAACTTGCCTCATTATACAAAGCTACTGCTACTGCTACTGCTAATATCTTTAAACCAGTCTTCCCAGACCCCAGAAAGCCTCCCTATAGAGATCATAGTTTAGTATTCTCTTAAATCCAAGAAAGAGAACAACAGCTTTTCCCTGTTCCTCCACATGAGGGCGCTACACCACTCAGCCATGGGGTGATGTGTTCAGGCCTCTCCCACAACTTTTATGGGTGCATTTCTTTTGTGTGTGGTCTCTTATGAGAAGCACTGAGCCACCTCTGCATAGTTTTTCTTGTCAGTTTCTCTTGTTGCTCTCTCTCCGAGCTAACAGCCACATTCAGCACACTCCCCACTTGTGCATTGCCAGAACCTTTCCTTGTGACTAATTTAGGGGCCAGATGACTTAGCTGATACCTTCTCAAATGAATGAGCTGATACTGACTGTAGGTTAGGATTCTGACCAAAGGTTCCTGGAGGCACTAGGGAACAGGATTAATTGACATATCTTCACAAGCATAGGGTTTTTCTCCAGTGTGAATTCTCTGACGTTGAATGAGTTTCTTGATCTTGAAAGACCTCACTGTTGTTGGTAGATTTCTGTTGCACGGGAAGTCGCCAGGGTTGCTGGCTGAGCCTCCCCTACCCTCAGGTCTCTCTCCAAGGTGAATGTTGCATCAGTGTTAAGCATGGGAGCCTCTAGGAAACTGCTTTGTATTCACAACAGTCGATGATGTTCCTGCTGGTACAAAGTGCTACAATGTTAAATAAACATGATCCAAACTCAGCCACTCTTTCTTTCTTTCTTTCTTTTTTTTTTTTTTTTTTTTTTTTTTTTGAGACAGGGTTTTTCTGTGTAGCCCTGGCTGTCCTGGAACTCACTCTGTAGACCAGGCTGGCCTCGGACTCACAAAGGTCCACTTGCCTCTGCCTCCCTGGTGCAAGAGTGGGGATTAAAGAGGAGCGCCACAATCACCACCTGGCAAAAAATACTTCTTTCTTCTAAGTAATCTATTTGGTCTGTTCCCACCAATGCAAACACGGTAATATCGAATACATTTGATCCAGACAAGACGTAAGCCATACTTAGTTTTTAAAAAATGTGTTTGGCCCTTTGTGGAGGGTTCTGTGGGTACATGTGTGTGTACATGCATGTGCGTATAGGTCATAGGTCAGCCTTGGGTGGTGTTCCTCCAACACTGCCCACATTGTTTGTTGAGTCATGGTTCCTCTCCAGTCTGGAGCTCACCAAGCAGGCCAGTCTGGATGGTCAAGGCAGCCCCAGGGATCTGCCTGCCTCTGCTTGACTTACAAGCTCATGCCACTGTGCCCAGGAATTTCACCTCGGTTCTAAGGATCAGACGGAGGCCCTCGTGCTTGCACAAGCATTTCACCAACTAAGCATCAGTGGCTGCCCTTGAGCCTGAGCCTCCTGCCTCAAGCTCCTTTGTGCGGAGATGACAGGTATGTGCTGCCACGCTGGCCTTCCCTGCGCATGCTCACATCCCTTCATTCTCTATTTTGAGTAATTTAACATTTTTCAACTTTATTTAAATAAGAACTTGCCTAGAATCCCCCAGTGGGGGGCTGGGGTAATGGCTCAGTGGTAGAGCCCCTGCCTAGAATCCCCCAGGAAGGGGCTG
>JADRCH010000159.1:2744233-2785964 GCA_019843965.1 Rhynchomys soricoides
AAAACCTTCTAAATATATAGTGGCGGGGAGTGGGGAGCCTCATCTTCGCAATTTTCCACTGCTTTCATCTTATCTTCAACCGGTTAAATCAATAAAAATCTCCGCGGTTTAAAAATACTTGGGCAACTTTGACACGGGAGAACACTCGGTGCTTAGACTCGCTCTGCTTGATGGGATCTCATTTTCCAGAGGAAGCAGCCTCCACCTAGCTCTTAGTCATAGCCAGCCTTCTAGAGCACCCTTCCTCAGCACCTGAACATTTCCCAGTGGTTGGGGGTGGCTGGGGCGTTTGGGGTGACGTGACTATATTAGCTTTCCTCTTCGTGAGTGATGAGCTCCCCTGTTTTTCTTAAAAACCAAAACCAGAAGCAGTTGAGTTTGCATTACAGTGACTCCCCCCCCCCCCATAAGACAGGGTTTAGGAATTCTCTGTGTAGCCCTGGCTGTCCTGGAACTCACTCTGTAGACCAGGCTGGCCTTGAACTCAGAGATCCTCCAGCCTCTGCCTCCCAAGTGCTGGGATTAAAGGCATTCACCATCACTGCCCGGCTGCTACAGGGACTTTTCTTTTTCTAAGGTTTACTTGTGGTGTGTGTGTGTGTGTGTGTGTGTGTGTGTGTGGAAGAGAGAAGCAAATTTCCTAGAGCTACAGTTATAGGTGGTGGTGAACCACACAACACAGGCATACACATGGTGCGCAGGCATGTGCAGGCAAAGGAGGAGGAGGAGGAGGAGGAGGAGGAGGAGGAGGAGGAGGAGGAGGAGGAGGAGGAACTGGATGTGCTGGCACACACCTTTAATCCCAGCACTCAGGAGGCAGAGGCAAGTGGAATTCAGTGAGCTAAACTATAAAGTGAGTCCCATGACAGCCAAAGCTATTACACAGAGAACCCCTGTCTCAATACCACTGAGGTAGGTCAGTGGGTTGAAGGAGCTTCACATCAGGCCCGACAATGTAAGTTCAATCCCCCCCAAATCCCACATAGTAGAAAGAGAAGAACTGACTAGTGTGGGCTGTTCTCCAGTCCTCACATGCATCCTGTGGCGCGCACATGCTTGCCAACACAAACATGCACAAAAGCTGAAAAATGGAAAAATATTCCACTGAAGTGTGAATCAAGCACAAAATGTTAAAACATTACCCACCTAAGGTACCGCTTATTAACGTAGAATTGTCACCCAGGGAGTGACCAAGTATGTAGGGTCACAATCACAGACAGGAGTATTAACAGCCACAGTCTGTTATGAGATCTCCTTTGCCTTCATTTGTTTTGTGTTGCTGTGTCACAATACACGCGACTGCATACCTCTTCAAGCAAACAGATTTATCAACCTTGAAGTCTGGGACCCTGAAAGTCCGAGGCCAGGCAGGACCACTGAGGAAGGCCTTCTGTGACATGTAGGACATGGCACTTCATGGCAGAGCAGGTCATTTGGTAAAAGAAGAAGCTATGAGGGGTCAGGCTCACTTCAGAAATGTTACATTCCATTTTAAAGTGTGTGTTCATGGAAGTGTCTGTGCAGGTGTGTAGAGAGGAGGTCTTGTGCAGTGCACTGTGTGGAATGTAAAAATAAAAAGCCTGTGCCAATGAGCCGAGGCAGGATTAGAAGGCGGGACATCCGGCAGAGACAGAGAGGATTCTGGGAAAGAGTCAAGAGATTTGCCCAACCCCCACCCCCTGAACACTGATGCAGACAGCTGCCTGAATCTGAGGAACGATAACTAGCCACATGGCATGACTTAGACTAGTTTAAGGGATTGTTGAGTTATGAGCTAGCAGAAACAAGCTATTGGCCTAGGTATTTATTCATATATAATTAAGTCTCAGAGTCGTCATTTCGGGGAACAGGCCAGGTGGAAAAGACCACGGTTACACAGATATGTATACATGAGTGCAGGAGCCCGTGGAAGCCAGGACACTGGACCCCCTCGAGCTGGAGTTCTAGGCAGTTGAGAGCCATCTAATGATGTGGGTGGACAAGAACATCATTTTTCCCAGTTTTTTTCCCAGCCGAGCCATCCCTCCAGCCCCAAGGCTTGTTCTCCTCTAAGATCCCATTCTCACTTCTGCAAGATCTAACTCACTCGTCTAAGTTATGAATCCATTCACAAGGGCGGTCTGAACCAAATAGCCCCCACCAGACCTCAGTTTTTAAAGATCCCACTAATGCAGTCGTGCAGAGAGCCACTGTAGGGTCCTATGCAAGCAATATGAGCCTTCAAAGAACCAGAGAACAAAGGATGTGTGCGTTACTAGTGTTTGCTTTACTTTCTCCTTCCTGTACAGTCCAAGATCCCCTTGCCTAGAGAATAGCATCTCCCACCACCAAGACGGCTCATCCTGGACTGGAGACACAGTAGTTAAGAGAGCTGCTCTTCCACAGGACCTGAGTTCAGTTCGCAGAATCCATGCGTGGTGGCTTGAATGAAAATGGCCCTGATGGGCTAGAAAGATGGCTCAGCGGTTAGGAGCACTTGACTGCTCTTCCAGAGGTCCTGAGTTCAATTCCCAGCAACCACATGGTGGCTCACAACCGTCTGTAATGGGATCCGATGCCCTCTTCTGGTGTGTCTGAAGACAGCGACAGTGTACCCACATATATGAAATAAATAAGCCAAAAGAAGGAGGAGGAGGAGGAGGAGGAGGAGGAGGAGGAGGAGGAGGAGGAGGAGGAAAGAAAAGAAAATGACCCCATAAGCTCCTAGGGAATGGCACTATTGGGAGGAGTGGCCTTGTTGGAGTAGGTGTGGTTTTGTTGGAGGAAATGTGTCACAGGAGGCAGGCTATGTACCCACCCTTCAAAGATCAATTCTTCATGACCTACTTTCTCTAGCTATGCCCCATTTCCCAAAGTGTCCAGAACCTTCCAACACAGCTTCACCATCTGGGAGCCAAGAATTTTGGCCAAGTTTAGATCATATTGACCTCAATGTGGCATCCCCAGCAGGGTCAGCCCAAGGGAAAACAAACAAACGAACAACAAACATGCAGGTGTAGGGTCTGAGGATGCCTAATGCAGGCTGCAAAATACCCTCCTCCCCCGAGACAGGGTTTCCCTGTGTAGTCCTGACCTGAAACTCACTCTGTAAACCTGGCTGGCCTTGAACTCTCAGACCTACCTGCCTTTGCCTCCAGAGTGCTGGGATTAAAGGTGTGGACCACCACCACATAGAATTGAACAATACCTTTTTCAGTCTAGGGGCTCTGTTGTTAATTACAGTTTATATATTTTTGTGTGTGTGTGTTTGTGTGTGTGTGTGTGTGTGTGTGTGTGTGTGTGTGTACTGTGGAAATAGAGCAAGAGCAGCGAGACGAGGAAGATAGCTGTAAAACAAAAACAAAAAACAAAAAACCAACAACAATAAAAAAACCAAAGCCGGGCAGTGGTAGCGCACGCCTTTAATCCCAGCACTTGGGAGGCAGAGGCAGACGGATTTCTGAGTTCGAGGCCAGCCTGGTCTACAGAGTGAGTTCCAGGACAGCCAGGGCTACACAGAGAAACCCTGTCTCGAAACAAACAAACAAAAATCTGGGGGAGGGAAAGACCCTCTTTCCAGTATCTGGTAGCTCCCTGCCCTCCTAGTGTTGCCCCGCCCCTTGTGAAGCAGCGCGCGCGTTCACTGACCCGCGCGATCCTCTCGCTCCGCCCTTGGCCCCGCTCGGCCCCGCCTCCCTTTGGAGGGCAGCTACTGCGCAGACTCAATATCTCTCTCTTCCCAATTGAGCAGCTCCTGGTCCTCCAGAGCACCGAGCCGACTTCCTAGAGAAGCCCCCAAGGAAGCGCCACCCGGAAGTTCAGGCTTCCCAGTGGGATCCCAGCGTGCTTTCTGTAAAGCCTGCCGTTACTCCTTCTACACAGAGGCTGTCCTCAGGGGGCTGTCCTTTGTCAGAAAAGATGAATGAAGCCTAGTAGCTGTAGCACGAAGGGTTGCAGGGTTGCGTGGTAAGGGATGAACCCCCAAAGTGCCTGTAGAGAACAGCCCTGGGCCTATGTCCTGGCTGCGGTGCAGGATGGAAGACTTCGATTGATCGCTACGGATAAAAACCAAAGAAGGCCGTCCTGAGATCATCCTCGGGTGCAGGGTTCCGTGGAGCCCAGAGATAAAGCTGCAAGGGTAAGTGGGGTCGGTCCTGAGGGTTGAAAATTTCAAACACTGTCTTGTTTAGCTTTGATTTATTTATTTATTATTATTATTATTTTTTTTTTTTTTTTTTTGGAAACAAGGTCTTGCCATGTAGCCTAGGCCAGCCTGGAACTCACGAGTCCCCCTGCCTCCGCCTCCCAAGTGCTAGGATCAAAGGCATGCATCACCACCACTCTCGGCTGTTTTTAATGAGAACATCAGCGCTCTGATTTTGGCCATGAAATGTAGCTCGTGCCAGGCTGTGTTGATGGGCTGGAAGCGGGAACTAGCTGATTATATAATATGTATTCATTGGCAGTTCAGACTTTTCCACTACGGTGTACCTCCTTGAGAACAAGAGTTCTGTTCTCCTATCTAGCACCGAGAAGAATGCTTGGCATATCGTAGCTGCTTACTAGGGTGTGAGTGGATTTGCTCTTTTTTTTTTTTTTTTTTTTTCGAGACAGGGTTTCTCTGTGTAGCCCTGGCTGTCCTGGGACTCACTCTGTAGACCAGGCTGGCCTCGAACTCAGAAATCCGCCTGCCTCTGCCTCCCAAGTGCTGGGATTAAAAGCGTGTGCCACCACTGCCTGGATTTACTCTTGATAGTACATCTTAACTCCCCGCCTAGCCAGGGCAACTGAGAAGTAGAGGAGAGGTGACTGAAGGTTGGAAACAACCAAGGATGAAATCCTGGTCAGGAGAATGCGCGGAGCACTTCTAAGCTAACCACTGACACAGGCTTCTTGGGCTCAAGGGAGGGGCTTGGGGCCCAGAACTGGGACCACGGCTACGTTTAGTCTCATTGTCCATCAATCAATGTCCCTCTCATTTCTGCTCACCCGCATCCCAGAGTTGGACTGTTGCTTTGAATAGTCTCATCTACAAGCCCCAAACCAATATGCTAGTGATGTTTCAGCCCTCGTAGCATCCTTTAATAAAACCATTCCCGGTGGCTTCTCTCTCAGAGGATACAAGAGTGAATGTCTTCATGCCTTCCTTTTCCTTCTCTTCCCCTTTTGTTCCCCAAAGAGTATATTACATAGACAAACTATATTGTGACTTACTCTATATTATGCTAGAACTTTCCAGAAAGTTAATAATAAAGCTGGGCATGCTGATGCACACCTCTATAAATCCAAAGTTGGGAAGTCGAGGCAGTAGAAACAGGACTTTAAAGCTCACCTGGGCTATTGGAACCCTGCCTCCCATACATGGGGGAAATGTGTCTATCCATAAAGATTTGTGCAGTCAAGTGTGATGGTCTGAGCTTAGATCCCCAGCCAGAACTCACATAAAAGTCAGATTTGACTGTGCCCACCTGTAACCCAGTGCTGATGGGAGGGGAAGAGAGGCCCGTGAGAGACCCTGTCTTGTAAGATAAAGGTGGAGGCAACAGTGGAAGACATTGGGTGTCATTTTCTGGCCTCTATATGCACACGCAGATACACGCACAAACACGCTCACACATACACATGAACACTAATAGTGATCATTTTTAAAAGTTAATAATGAGGGGTTGGAGAGTTGGCTCATAGGTTAAGGACACTTGTTGCTCTAGCAGAAAACCCAAGTTAGATTCCCAGCAATGACATGGTGGCTGACAACCATCTATAATCCTAGTTCCAAGGGATCCAGAACTCTCTTCTGGCCTCTGAGGACACCATACATGTGGTCCACATACATGCTTGCAGGCAAAACACCCACACACAAAATGAAAAATAATTGTTTTTAAAGTTAGCAGTAGCTAAGTCCTCAATAATTAGGACTTGAGTGTCTGCTACTCTTAGGCACTGAACTGGGCTTAGTCACAGCAGACAGACAGAGGTCCTGCCCCTCATAGACCTCCCCGTCTAAGTCAGGAGGCCAGGATTAATTCCATCATTAACACAAGTGACACACAGAAAAACAGCACAGAGCAAACGGCATTCCTAGCCATGAAGATGACATCAGACTTACAGGTCCAATAGAACTGGAGGTGACGGTGTGTGGAGTGACTTTACTACTAAACCACCTTAAAAAATAGTCCTTGGGGACTGCTTTCCTTTGTGGGTTTAGGGTTAACCTGCGCTGTTCCTCCCCCTCCCCTACTGATCAAGGCAAAACCTGCAGTTAGTGGAAGTGAAGTAATTACAAACATAGGGGCTGGCAAGAGGACTCAGCTGTGTGCTGGTTGGTTCTTTGACGTCTTGGTACAAGCAAGCCAAGGTCATCTGGGAACAGGGAACTTAAAGATTGGCCTGCCAGCAAAGTCTGGAGGGCGTTTTTTGAGATCTTTTTGATGTGGGAGGCCCAGCCCATGGTGGGTGGAGCCATCCCTGGGGTAGGTGTTCCTGGGTTCCATAAGAAAGCAGGCTGAGCAAGCCACTGGAGCAAGCAGGTCAGCAACATTCCTCCATGGTTTCTGTTTCAGTTCCTGCCTCCAGGTTCCTTCCCTATTTTCCCTTGGTTAGGGACAATGTTTGGGATGTGTAAGCCAAAAAAACCCTTTCCTGCCTAAGTTGCTTTTGGTCATGGTCTGTTACGGCAATAAAACCTAACTAAGATAAATAGGGTAAAGGCTGTTGCCATGAAGCTTGATGACTTGAGTTTGATCACCACATGGTGGAAGGAGAGAAATGACTTCTGTGGGGTTTCCTCTGACCTCCAGGTGCACACCAGGGCAAGCTCACGCGCGCGCACACACACACATTTACCAGCCATGGTAGCACACACCTTTAATCCCAGGGAGGCAGAGGCAGGTGTATCTCTATGAATTTGAGGCCAGCCTGGGCTACATAGCAAGTTCTAGGCCAGCCTGGGCTACACAGCGAGACCCTGTTAGGAAAAGAAGACAACAATAAATTAGAGTGAGGCATTTATTTTGTTTTAGAGGAGTAACCAAGCTGTATGTAATGATTTGTGTTCCACTACCTCTTGTTTGGGTCCCTCGAGTGGTAAATGTTGTTGTTGTTGTTTTGGGTTTTTGTTTTTCGAGACTGGTTTTCTCTGTGTAGCCTTGGCTGTCCTGGAACTCATTCTGTAGACCAGACTGGCCTCGAGTTCAGAAATCCACCTGCCTCTGCCTCCCAAGTGCTGGAATTAAATCGTGTGGTAAATATTATTTTGGGGGTTTTTACTCCACTTAGACTATAAAGTTCCCAAATAAAAGACACAGAACCTTTATATTTATAAAAGCCTAAAAGCACCAGAGCTGGGCAGACATCAGCCCTCTACGATATTTTTGTCTACTTCCCTGCCACTAACCCTGAGATATCACTTGCCAAATTCAGTCTGGGCTTCCTGTTCCAACCAGCTGGCCCTCATGGCCATGCACTCACAATCCAGCTACCCCATGGTGGCTTCCCCCTTCTGCTGTGCCCTCCGTGGTTCCTGGCCTCAGGAACCTTTGTCCCCCTCTTCTGCTCAGCCCAGGCTGTAGGCATCTTTCTCGTCCAGTCAGGGATAACTTGGGGGACAAGGTTTACACAACGAAGCTGTGTACCCGAGGATCTCGTCTTGGAGCAAGCAGGTCGTGGGGTACAGGATTAGCATTGAATACAAGCAGCACCAGACCGACCCACTATGGTCCCCTCTTTTTGTCTAAATAAAAAGGCTCTTTCTCTTATAATAATAATAACGAACAGTAGGGACAAGTATGAAACAATTGAGAACTATTAAGTGACAGTTACATTCAAAAAGTCCAGGCCTTTTGTATTTGGCAGTCCTTAGATAAAATATTTTATTGTCTATTCTATCTTGGTAAGTTCAGATTTCTGTGTCTAAATCATTTTTTATTACCATCTTAAGCATTTAAATTCTCTAATTTTCCTAACTGACAATTACCAACCTTAAAATATCTGTTCATAATTTCCTTTAACCTTCATAATTTGTATACTTCACATCCTAAAAACATCTCCTTAGATCTTAAAACATTTCCCTAGACTTTTATAATTTAATTGTGAGACTGCGACTATCTAGTCTTCAATTCCACCAGAGACCTGAGAAGGAATAAATACTACCTGAGTAAACAGGGAGGGCAGAGCAGCAGCTTCCAAAATTACAGAAATGACAGAGACCGCTGACTGCCCGGACGTAACTTCTCCAGGCACATCCCCTCTTGTCTCTTCACGCCTGAAGTGGCAATAAGAACCTGGGGCAGGAATGAAGGCAGCTTTGGTTCAAAGCAAATAGAAGAGGAAGCTGCTGGGGAGGTAGCTCGTTGGTAGAGCGTTCTCTTGGCATGTATAAAATCCTCCCCAGCACCACATAAAGCAAGAGTGATGCTACCACACCTGTAATCCTAGTACCCAAGAGGCAGAGGCGAGGAGATCAGGAGTTCAAGGTCATCCTCAGCTACTTAGTAAGTTTGAGGCCAGCCTGAGCTAGAGACTGGGAAGGAAGAGAAGGAGGGAGGGAAAAAAGAGACAGAGAGAGAGAACCTTCCTTAAGGCAGGACTTGGGCTAAAGGATAGAAAGATGGCCCAGCAGGAAGAGAACTTACTGAGCAGGTCTGGTGCATGAATTTGACCCTAAACCCACTCCCACCCCAACCCCACCCCACAACCATAGTAAAACTGGAGAGAGCCAACTTCACAAAACTGTCCTCTGACTTCCATACCTGCACTGTAGCCTTGACATACACATTAGTCACACATGAGGGTAGTACTTTACAAAAACTGATGATAATGGACTGGGTTTTAAAATGATAACCATAACAAACTGTTAAACCCAATAATATTAAAATTAAAAATAAAAGTAAAATTCTCTGTGACATTGGACAGGTGACAGAACTTTCTAGAACCTGTTTCCTTATGGTTCAAAAGGCCAACCTACACCAAGAAGGCATTGAATAGGTGATAATTAGGTCTGCCAAGGCAAAAAACCTGTTTGTCAACCTGGTCTCCTCTCACACAATTTCACCAACTGTCTGCTGGTCACACTTCCCGAAGTTCTTGTTTATTTTTGTTCAGTGCTAGGGATGGAACTCAACATATGCAGGCAGGGGCTCTACCACTGAGCCACACCCCCAGCCCCTCACTGGGGGATTCTAGGCAGGGGCTCTACCACTGAGCCACGCCCCCAGCCCCTCCCTGGGGGATTCTAGGCAGGGGCTCTATAACCAGGTTCTATCCTCAGCCTTCTGTTTATTTGTTTTGAGTCAGGGTCTCTCCATGTAGTTCCAGCTCCTAGAACTCACTATGTAGACCAAGGCTACCCTTGCACTCATAAAGATTCTCCTGCCTCTGTCTCTTGAGTGCTGGAATTAAAGACATGCACCACCATACCCAGCTTTAGTTTTGTTTTGTTTTTTAAATATTTAATTTGGAGGGCAGAATAAATGGCTCCACAGTTAAGAACACTTGTTGCTCTTACAAAGGATCTAGGTTCAGTTCACATCACCCACGAGGTGGCTTGTAACCATCCATAACTCCAGTTTCAGGGGATCTGAAGGCACTCAGGCATGCACATACTGCACATATATACATGCAAATAAAACATACATGTAAAGTAAAGCCAGTTATTTTATTTTTCTTAATGTATATACATGTGTGTCTGTATGTGTGTGATGTGTGCTCATGAGTGCAGGTGCACTTGGAGACCAGAAGAGTATGTCATATCCTCTGGAACAATTGGTTGCTGGGAACCAAATTTGAGTCTTCTGCAAGAGAATTAAGTTCTCTTAACCACTGAACCATCTCTCTATCTCCCTGTCTCTCCACAGACACATACACCTTTTATCTTTATTTTGAGATGTGAGCTCATTCAGGCTCTCTAGGCCTTGAACTCTTTAACTGGGGTGTGCCTTGAACTGGTTATTGTCCTCCCTGCTCCTGAATACCAAGATTCGGGGTCCACAACCACCATGCCCAGTGCGCCTGTGCCCTTGTCTGCCTGGAGTACTGTCTGGTTTACCTGTGCTGCCCCTTCCTTCATGTGGCTGTGGCAGGACTCTGCTCTCTCTAAGCACGTCACTGAATCCCTGCATTTCCTCCTCCTCCTCCTCTTCTTCCTCCTCTTCTTCCTCCTTCTCTTCTTCCTCCTCCTCCTCTTCCTCCTCTTCTCTATCCTCCTCCTCTTCCTCCTTCTCCTTCTTGGTCCCTTCCCTGTTGCTTTTCATTGTGCTTTCACCTCCCCAGATTACATTGTGGGTTTTGTTTTTGTTTGTGGTGGTCCCCCTGCCCCCACCACACACACGTTTGTTCGTCTGTTGTGGATGATTCACATGCTACAGTCTGGGTGCAGAGATGCGATAGATGACAACGTGCTGAACATTGGCTCTCTCCACCAGATGGGTCCTGGGGACCAAACTCAGGTCATCAGGTTTGACAGCAAGCATCTTTACTGACGGAGCCATCTTTCTGTGCCAGTGACCAAACCAGGACGCATGCTTACTAGACAACACTCTGCACCCTCAGCCCAGCCCCATCCCCATCATTTAAATGAGAAAATGACTTCTCCCCAAACATCTACCCACACCTGAGTTCTCTGGACCCTGGGTGGTACTCCACTTTGTGAACCCTATGTTGGGGGTGGGGAAAGTGTCTGTCCTACAGTTCATTGCTGACACTGTCTCACTTGTGTCTTCTGAACCCACAAGCTAGAGAGCCTGCTTCAGACAGCCCTCACAAGCCCCAGGTTGCCCCTGGTACTTGTGGGTTTCACATTGAGAGCAGCTGGGTGGATAGGCACTCAAGGAAGCACTTGGCACCTCTGGTTTCTTAGGAAAAGATTTAACTCAGCATTGGCCAATTGGCCGAGGTGTGTGGGGACAGAGAGTAATTCGTGCACGGTTTTCCTGATACCTCCACGTGATTACCAGTCCAGGAGCGCTGACTTCTGTAGTCGAGAGCCTTTTATGGGAGGCTTTGCTTGATAAATTATTGACTTCCTCTCCAGCCCTCTCCCTTCCCTAGTGAATGAGGGGTGGGTAAGAAACAAAGCTCCAAGCTTTTCATCCGGACTGGATTCTTCTGTGACCAGCCTCCATCCTGAAAGCTCCCCAGGGCCCGCCAGGATCGATTTGATGAGAATGGAAATCGTCCTCATTTCTCAGGAAGCTGCGGGGATTCAGGACTGCCTGCTCCTGTGACCCCATCATGGATCCTGTCTGGGCGTGGTAGCACACACCTTTAATCCCATTGCTTGGAGACAAAGGCAGTTGATTTGTTTGAGTTTAAGGTTATTCTGGGCCACGTAAGCCATTCATTCCAAGTCAGCCAGGGCTACTTAGCTACATAGTGAAAACCCTGTCTTAAAGAAAACAAAACCAGGGATCCTAGGAACCTTGAGTCAGAAGCCAAATTTTATGTATCTACCACTTTGCCACAATGGGGTCTTGTTTGCTTTTCATTTTAAAAAAGATTTAATTATACGTACGTATATATGTGCTTCTGTGTACATGTCAGGTGCCCACAGAGGTCAAAGGCATCCGATCCCCAAAACTGGAATTCTAGGAGGTTGTGAATCACCTGACAGAACTGGGAACTGAGCTCAGGTCTTCTGGAAGAGCAGGCTGTTTTCTTTTCTATTCAATTTTATTATTTTATTTTATTTTGGTGTTTTAAGACAGGGTCTCTCTACGTAGCCCTGGCTAACCTGGAAACTCACTCTGTAGACCAGGCTGGCCTCAAATTCACAGAGATCCTCCTGCTTCTGCCTCGGGCATGCATCAGATAAAGGTCCTGAGTGGTAAGGGGCAAGACTGGGAAAGAAAAGTAAAGACTGACCACCAGGAGCTCTTGTGTAAATGGTTGATTTATGCTAACAAGTTTATTAAGAAATACAGCATCTTACGTGCTATTTGTAGGGGGAGTATGGCCGAACGTAGCTAAATTAGACCAAGTTGGCAAAGAGAACATGGTATGCCTCAGACATATACGTCTATCTAAGGACTAATAGCCACAGCCCAGGGAAGAGAGGAGGAGCCCGGTAAACTGCAACCCTCACTCCTTTGAGGCCCCCAGCCTCAGACCTTGCCGAGTCTGCTCCTGGGCAGTGACACAGAACTGACATTCCGTTTGCCCTTTCACCCGGGCCTCTGAGAACGCTTTGGATTGTCTGGCTCCCAAGAGGAGCTCACGTATCCCAGGCTGAACCTGAACTTGCTGTATAGCCAAGGGTGATCTTGAACTTGCTCATCCTCTTTTCTCAACCCCCCAAGTGCTAGACTTATAAGCGTGCACTACCATTCCCAAGTCTTTTTATTAATCTATGCCCTCATATTAGATGCGTAAGGACGGGCTTTTACTTTTATCAGTGCTGACCCCTCTACTTAAATTGTGACCAACACTTAGAAAATGCTCAATCAAGAATGAATGAATCAACCAATAAGCAAGGGCAAGGGTAGGAGATAGGTTCTGAATAGCAAGGACGCACATGCAGAGGGCCTGTGATTGCTGGAGGTTTCAGAATCATAGGGCCGGGGACAGTGAGTGTGCTAGCTAGTCTTATGTCAACTTGACACACAAACTAGAGTTATCTCAAAGGAGGGACCTAAGTTGAGAAAAATGTCTCCCTGAGATCTGGCTCTAAGGCATTTACATAATTAGTGACTAATGGGGGAGGACCCAGTCCATTGTAGGTGGTACCATCCCTGCGCTGGTGGTCCTGGGTTCTAAAAGAGAGTGAGTTGAGCTGGGCAGTAGTGGTGCATGCCTTTAATTCCAGCAATCAGGAGGCAGAGGCGGGTGGATCTGAGTTCAAGGCCAGCCAGGCTAGTCTACAGAGTGAATTCTAGTACAGCCAAGGCTATGCACATACACACACACACACACACACCCTGCTTTGAGAAAGAAAGGAAGGGGGTGGGGGGCTGGAGAGATGGCTCAGCAGTTAAGTGCACCTCCTGCTCTTCCAGAGGTCATGAGTTCAATTCCCAGCAACCACATGGTGACTCACAGTCCTCTGTAATGGAATCTGATGTCCTCTTCTGGTGTGTCTGAAGAGAGCAATGGTGTACTCATATACATAAAATAAGTAAATAAATCTTTTAAAAAAAGAAAAAAAGAGGGGAGAGAAAGTGAGCAAGCCAAGGAAAGCAAGCCAGTAAGCAGCATTCCTCCATGGCCTCTTCATCAGTTGCTAACTTGTTCCTGCCTTGCTTGAGTTCCTGTTTGGCTTCCTTTGATGATGAACTGTGATATGGAAGTGTAAGCTGAATAAACCCTTTCCTCCCAAGTTGCTTTGGTCATGGCATTTTGTCCCAGCAATAACCTTAACTAAAGACAGAAAATTTGTCTCCAAAAAAAACAAAGTAAGGAACCAAGTGGTTGATACCTAAGGAGCACTATACAAGGCTGACTTCTGGCCTCTACAAGCATGCATGCATGAGCATGCACACATGGGGTGAGGGGGAGTGCCAATTAAAGCTGTGTGTCCACAAAAAAGGTGTTGGTAATAACTTTCTTCATGTTTTATTCAACAAAAATTCATTAAGCTGCTGGTTGTGGTGATATACAGCTTTGAGTCCAACACTTGGGAAGCAGAGGCAAGCAGATCTCAGTTCAAGGCCAGCCAGGGTAACATAGTAACACCCTGTCTCAAAACAAACAAACAAACAAACATACAAATGAAAAAGTGTGTTGAGTCCTTGCTATGAGTCTTTAAGTTCCTTGTGTGATCAAAGGTCAAGATGAAAGATCCAATAAAGTCACTAACCATTATTGCTCCTAATACTAAAATCCCAGAAATCAGCATTTGCTTCTTGCTTCTCCTCTGGCTAAAGGCCTTGGGTTATTACTTATGACCCCATAATCCTTAGGTACACCAAGAAGATGGTTTTGCTAAATCAGATTAGTAAGATCTGACCCTGAAAGGGATAATTTTATTTTATTTTTAATTATGTATGCATATGTGTCTCCATGAGGACATATGCACAGGAGTGCAGTTGACAGGGAGGTCAGAAGAGGTAACTGGGCCCCCTTGGAGCTGGACTCTAGGCGGTTATGAGCCACACCATGTGGGGGCAGGCAACTAAACATGGCTCCTGCAAGAAAGCCATGGCCTTTAACCCCTGAACTGTGTTTTCTGGCCCATCAGCTTTTTTAGAATCCTATTAAGAGTGTCTGTCCACTGTGATCTTGTGACCCAAATTTGCCGGGGTAGGGTGTGCGTGGGGAGGGTATAGTGGCCAATTCCTCTGTGTTAAGCTGAGGCCCTCCGGCCCCTGGTACTCATTAGGATTTTATTGCAAACACTGAAGATAATCCAGGGTCCTAGAGTGAGGGGTTGTTAGACTGATCCCTAGGACACAGTGGTCCTTGGAGGATCTAGGATATCAGGGGAGTCCAAAAACAGCAAATGATCCCAGCCTAGGCACTAACACCACCGCTGGCCCCAAGGCACAGGAGGAAGGGGCGGGGCCTCCACAAGTCGATGCCGGAAGTGCCTCTCCGCCCCTGCTACTGGACCATGGAGACCGTGGCCCAGTAGAGACCTTAGTGTGAGGCTTGCAGGGGCAGCGGCCATGGAGGCCGTGCTGAACGAGCTGGTGTCTGTGGAGGACCTGAAGGTAAGGTCTGGGCCTGAGGAAGGAGTAGGGCAGAATCGGAAAGGGTAGTTTTTGAGGAGTGTTGACCGAAGCGAACAGTGCCGGTTTCGTCTTTCTGGGGAAGCCAAACTACTGCTCCCAGCAGCCTCTGCGGCATCCTGCTTCTTGTGGGAATCTGCGCCCTGTTCCTAGGCCTGACGGGAGTTGTAGTTTTCAGGGTTTCGGCAACTCAGACCTAGGCCTGGGGTCTTAGTGTGATGCAGAGCTGAGAGTTTGGGGTACTCGTGCAGGGATGAGTGAAGTAGCGTAGTCACTGGTGTAAATTTTAGCTAGTGTTTAGTCCCGCACGGTGCTATTTTCACCACATCCTTGTAGTTGTGTTTTGTTTCCTCTCCTAGAATTAAAGTAAGGCAGATCCAGGCCCAAAAGAGTAGGGCGGGAAGAGACCAGCGGCCTTAAGTGAAAGGCCACGTAAGAGGTCGTTTAGCTCTGGGACAGTATGTTTACTCTTCAGCCACTTGGAGTCAGCTGATTCGGGTGCAGTGACTGCAGCTGCCACCAGGTGGTGTCTCCTCTTGGTACCACTAGGGGCTGGGTTCAGGGACCCTTTGAAGGGGAAGGACACAGAGCATGGGACCCAGGGATGGAGATGACAGAAGCTGGACTTCCGGGTACCAAGATCTACAAGGGAAAGGCGGCAGATAGGAAAATATGGTCTAACTAGGAGTTAGCAAGTTCAGCTGGAGAATGGTGGGTGCCCTTTGTTTCTAAATGATTACTCTTCTCTCTAATGACAGAATTTTGAAAGGAAATTTCAGTCTGAGCAGGCAGCTGGCTCTGTGTCCAAGAGCACGCAGTTTGAATATGCCTGGTGCCTGGTTCGAAGCAAATACAATGAGGACATCCGTAGAGGCATCATGCTCCTGGAGGGTAAGGCTCTGGGTCCCCCAAACCTCCTTTCCAGCCGCCAGCCAGTCTGCCCTCTGCTGTCCTTGACCTCACCCCTCCAGGATCCTTTCCGACATGGAACCCCTCGCCGTGTAGCACATCCGTAACTCAGTAACCACCAGTAAACTCACAGCAGCAAAGGGCTAAGTTGATTCTCTGTATCCCTAGTTTCAGCATTGAACGTTCATTCAGATGGAAAATGCTACAGGAGAAAAATGTTCTCAGGCTGGGGAGGGGGCCAGGCATGAAGATCTGAGTTCAAATCCCAGCATCCACAGCAAAAGTTGAGTGTGACCACAAGTGCCTGTAGAGAACAGAGCTGGGGTGAGGTAGAGATGGCCTTCAGTGATCTTAGCCCAGGTTCAGCTGGAGACCCTTTCTCTAGGGGGTGGTGTGGCGGATGAAAGCAAGATCCCGACGTCCTCTTGCCTCTGTGTCCCCCTCTGCACACACATGGCACACACCAAACACTGGTTCACTTACTAGTCGCTCTTAATATAGCGTTTGCGTTTGTGTAAATAACAGTAGTTTAGAAAATTCTAGAGATTTAAAATATCTGAGGGGCTAGTGGTATCAAGGACATGTGATCGAAAGCACTCCAAAGGTGAAGGCACAGGGACATAGTTCAGTAGTAGACCATTGGCTGTGGAGATGGAGGCAGGAAGATCAGAAGTTCAAGACCAGAGTCAGCACATACTGACCAAATTTGAGGTCAGCCTGGGCTACATGAGCTTCCTGTCTTAAAAAAAAAAGAAAAAGAAAAAAAAGAAAGGCATCTTTGGGCAATATAGGTAGGTTCTATGCAAATACTGTTTAATTTTATAGACGGGCCTTCCATCTGTAGATTTTGAAATCTGGGGGCCATTTTGGCATAATCCCAGAGGCTATCAAGGGAAATTCTAGTAAGAAAAGATCGCTGTATTATTTAGTCAGTTTTGGTTTTGATACAGGGTCTCTAACGAGCTCACGGTGCTTCAACCTCTGCATCTTGCTTCAGCTACCTTACTGCTGGGAATTCAGGGGTGCGACAGTAGAGCACAGCCGTGGAAATGCTCTCAGAGTGTTTGAGTCTTATTTGGGGACACAGTGCAGACACTGAGGAGGCTGCAGCTAGTTAGTGCCAAAGTGTGGCTGCACACCCGTAACTCCAGGGAGGGGAGGGGGAGGAGAATGAATGAGAGAATATGAGAATGAAAAACAAGTCAGAGGAGGGTCACTCGGGGAAGCTGAATTAAGAGAAGGGGGCAAGTTGTGGGCCTAGAGTGGTGCCGTTAATCCCAGCACTCTGGAGGCAGAAGCAGGAGGATCTCTGAGTTCGAAGCCAGCCTGGTCTACAGAGCGAGTTGCAGGAGTCCACAGAGAAACCTGTCTCAAAAACAAAATAAAAGCTCAGTCTATAGAGTGCATGGCTGCTGTGTAGGAAAACACTGGTTCAATTCCACTCTCAGCACTGCATAAGCCATGTCCTGTACCACTCAGGAAGCAGCAGCAGGATTAGAAGTCTGGTCATCCTCAGCAAGATGTGAATGACAGGCAGGTGGTGGCCTTGCAGTGGGACCCATAGCTGGCCAGTGGGATGCACCCACCCATGCAGTGCTGGCTCCTGGCATCCGCCACAGGTGTCTGGCAGGCTCACACTGCCTCAGCCTGTAACTGGAAGCAGGGGGTGATAGGAACTGGTGATGAAGGTCCAGGGCAGTGACACTCCCAGGAGCCTAGAGTGAATCAGCGAAGCAGGACCCATGGAACACAGTGTTAGAAAGAGACTCCATCTTTCTCTTCTCCCCTCCCCCTCCCCGCTCTAGAGCTGTTGCCCAAAGGGAGCAAAGAGGAACAGAGGGATTATGTCTTCTACCTGGCAGTGGGCAACTACCGGCTCAAGGTAAGGCTGCAGAGCCCTGCCTGACCCATGCTCCTCCTGAATCCTGCCAAGCAGAGAGCCCTGGCCCTCAGGAAGCCAACAAAGGCTAGGTGATGGCGGCTGCATGGGCTTAGAGTAATCCCAGGACAGATTCTGAGGGAAGGTGAGAAAGTATCAGGGTGTGGGGACCATGCTGACGTCAGGTTGGGGTGCAGCCCCATGCCTGGAGCTGTTATCTCTGCTGGCTTATCACCCCCCACACACTGCTGGTCTGTTTGTGAACTCTACTCTGTGGGGTGGGGCTGTAATGGGTGGAGGAGCAGGAGGATGAGCCGGGCCAGGGAAGGACACCCCTGGGTGGGGGGTGGCAGGAGGCACATCTGGGGAACGTTTGCTTGAGGTGTGCCTTTACTCTGGTTGCAGGAATATGAGAAGGCTCTGAAGTACGTGAGAGGACTGTTACAGACTGAGCCCCAGAACAACCAGGCCAAGGAGCTGGAGCGCCTGATTGACAAGGCCATGAAGAAAGGTGACAGGCCTCTTGCCGGCTGCTCCTCCTCCTCCCTCACGCCTGGGGCCCTTGGGAACACTTTTCCCCCACACACACACCCCACAGTCCTTTATCAGACCTACCCTCCAAGTGTCTCTGTAGCCTGGAGTCCCAACTTGAAGACTGTGGGTACAGGTACCCTCTTCTGTGGAGGGGAGCCTGGTCAGGGGCATGGGGGTGGGACTGGTCTGCTCACACCTCCCTCTTCCTTTCCCAGATGGACTGGTAGGCATGGCCATCGTTGGTGGCATGGCCCTGGGTGTGGCAGGCCTGGCTGGACTCATTGGACTGGCTGTCTCCAAGTCCAAATCCTGAAGGCAGTCTCACCTGCTCTCTGCCCCCGATGCCTGGGAGCCCAGGGAACACTGGAAGAGGGGACTGTCCATCCTCACCATCGCCTTCCCTTTTCTCCTACAACCCTGTCGTCCACCTCCGCAGTCTCCATGACCCCCAGTCTACCCCCCCCCCCGCACCTGTCCTTTAGCCCTGTCATGCTTTGCAATGAGTGTAAATAAAGTTGGGCCGTGGCTGTGTGAGCGTCGGTTGAGGGAGAAGCAGGTTCACCGGGTGCACAGCGGCCCTCTCTACCCCACTCTTGGTTCCTTTGCCAGCATCCCAGCCCACACCCTTCCTTCCTCCCCTGTCCCGAATCCACTTGGAAGGAACAAGGAACTTCGAGGACACATGGCTTCCACCACCCCAGAATCATGGGAGAGAACTGTGAACAGAGGAGGGTGCAAGCTGGGATTTATGACTCTGGTCTCTGACCCACACAGCTGCCAGCTGCCTGGGAGTTTTCCACTGCAGGGGGCCCCACTGGGTTTCCTCCAAAAACCTCCGCCCTTCCCTCCCTTTGTCTTCCTGCCCCCTCCCCTTCCTCTACTCAGTCTTTCTCCTTCAGGGACAGGGATGACGCAGGGTGAGAGAGGAAGCTGTGTAGAGACAGCAGGGATTGTGGGGGTTGTTGGGCACAGGATACCCCAGTCCCCAGCCTGTGGGATGGGAGGCAGAGATCTCAGAGCTCACCCCACGCCCCTTGTGCCAGGCTCTGTGTGGGACTGTTTGGCTTCCCTGCATTCTTGTCATTCTACAGCCCCTGGCAGGCTCACTGGGGGGCAGAAGAAGATACCTGAGGGGGAGCATGGAAGAACCTGATCCAGAAAAAGGGGACGGGGAGCCTCAGTGGGCATAGCTGTCTCATGTACTCTGGAAAGGGAGCTGAAAGCCAATTTGCCAAGCAAGACCGGAGAGTAGCCAAGAAGGGAATCTATGTTCAGGCAGGTGCTTGGCTAGCATTGGGGTGGGGAACTCAGAGGTTTTCATTTATCATAATCAATAGAGCTGGTAATGGTTCCCAGTAAGTGAACAGGTAGATTAACCAGAATCCTTAGGTATGTGATCCCACCCCTGGCCCCTTGGCAGGGAGATCAGATTCAGTGCCAAAAAGTCAAAGGTCTGCTGAAGGGACAATTCAAGTTAAGGAAGTTTGGAAGAAAGTAGAATTCAGTGGCCTCACCTCAGCCCTGTGGCATTTAGATCCAAGCAACCGCTGGGGCAATGGGAGTGTGCCCAGGCGCTGTGATCTGTGGTCCCAACTCCCATTACAACCCACAAGCCAATAATGTTGTGTCAACAAGGCTGAGAGCCAAAAATTCAAGCCTGGGGCCTTATAATGTTGGAGTCTAGTGGGAGCCAGGTTGGCAGGGTTTGGGAGGTCTTGTCACCTCCAACTTCACGGTATTGGAGATTTAAGTGTCCCATCTGTAGGGTCTTTAGCATCTTAGGTTACCCACAGGCTCTTAGTCCATCGTGGAAGGCTTTGGTGGCCCGTTGGAGGTTTTCTTCTCTAGACACTCTGGTCTTTGGGTACCTAAAACTCTTTGTCCCTCTAATTTCATTCCCTGGCCCTGGTGACAGCTGAGTCAGTCAGGCCACTTCCCCTGGATTCCTAATGCCTCCCTTGGGGGCTGCTCCTTGGCTGTATCCCTAAGTCTACTAGTAAGTCCAGCCTCCCCACTCCTAGGGCGGGGAGTCCCCGGCTAGGCCGGGGGAGGGGGTGGACTTTTGGACGGTTTATTCCCTCCATCACAGTCAACAGCTGCAGAGCAGAGCAGGCTTGGCTCATTCCTCTGACCTGCCAGGAAGCAGAGTCTCCCTCCCAGAGATCAGGCAGAGGCAATCAGACCTGACCTCCAGGCAAGAATCGCAGCTGGATGAGCTGTCTTTCAACCTTCTCTCTCCTCGGTCTTCCTTAACATCTCTTTTGGGCCAAAGCCCCCAGAATTCACCTGGAGGTGCCACCTCTATCTCAGTCCCTGGGGCTCAAGCCCCCTTCGGGGACCTGCATCCCAGCATGTCGATAGCTGTGGAGACCTTCGGCTTCTTCATGTCAGCCCTGGGACTGCTGATGCTGGGGGTGACCCTTCCAAACAGCTACTGGAGAGTGTCTACCGTCCATGGGAACGTCATCACCACCAACACCATCTTTGAGAACCTATGGTACAGCTGTGCCACCGACTCCCTGGGGGTCTCCAACTGCTGGGACTTTCCGTCCATGCTGGCCCTCTCTGGTATGGGGTGAGGGAGGCTCAAGGGGACGTTGGGAGGTTGGGGGCTAGGTTGGAGAGACCCTTGAGGAAAGGTTGGAGGTGGTTGCCTTTGGGCACCATAAGGATGCAAGGATTTCAGATGAAGCGCTTGGTTCTGCTCTTAGTTCTGGAAAGCTGCAGCATTAGGTGCTGCATGACCCAGAATGGAACTGGGGAGAGTGTTACACACAGTTCCCTCCCCTAATGTGTGGTCCTCAACCATCTAAGTGAGGCTTCCAGATGTGATTCGGGCCTTTGCTAGCTCTAGGCCTCAGGTGAATGATGGAATGAATTTGGTCGTAGCCACCTGCAAGCTAAGATAATCATGGTGCCAGTACGAAGGTGGGCACAAGGCTTCTAGGCAACAAAACATGCAGGCGTGCACGGACGTTGACTGTATTTTAGTGGTTTCTTCTGGAAAGGATTGGCACAATTGGCAGGGGTGAGACCAAGAATCCATCTTGTTGGTAGAATGCCCCCCTCGGTAACTCCCCAAACGTCCACAGCCTGGGGGTCTACCTGCCCTGCTGAAACTCCAGAGGGCTCTGGACTCAGCTCACTTGTTTTAGAAGAGAGTCTACTAGAAAGTTTAAATGGATGCTGGAAAGGTGGTTATTCAGCCGTGCATGTGTGTTTGGGACTCAGTGTGTTTTGTTGTTGTTTTGTTTGATGGTCTTACATGGCTGCAGCCTGCAGCCCTAACTTTGGGCCCAAGTCCTTCTTTGCTACTGTCTCCTGCCCCTTTCTTGCTCACCTGCACAACACGTCCCTCTCTCCCTTACCATCATTTCCCCCAAGGGATCCCCAGACACACACAACACATGCACCAATTAAAACCAACCAGTAGCTCCCCAAACTGATGTCCACACCGTCACCTCTCTGGCATCCACCACACTTCCTAGGCTTCCCTATGCTACAAAGACTAAGTCGATGACCATGAGCCCTCTTTGGTTGCTCCTGCCACTAGATTCTGGTCTTGCTTTTCTGAGAGCCCAACTGCAGGTGATGAGTGGGTAGGGGAATCTGTGACCAGCCCAGGGTGGGAAACAGCACTTTGTGAAATGGCCTCATATCTGGAAGAGCAGAGATTGTGTCTAGGTGAATCTCCAGTACCCTGCTTTCCCCAACTCTCCTGAGGTAGCGAGCTGCTAAGACCTCTGACTGGGCTCCACACCCAAACCTTTGGGAAAACTGCATCTGCTCTGGGCCACAAATTCAGAGCAGTAAATGGCCAGAGGGGACCAGGCATAGAGTCAACTCAGCACCGGGCCAGCCTGCTTCATCCCTGGTGTGCAGAGGGTGTGAGCCTGGCCACCTGAGAGGGGCCTCACGTGGTGGTGTTGCTCTTTGCCTGTAAGAGAACTTGAATTTGGAGGAAGTCACATGGAGTTTGTTGGGAGTGATGGAGGGGGTTATGTTCATTGGTTTGGATTGGTGCGTGTGTGCGCGCGTGCGTGTGTGTGTGTGTGTGTGTGCGCACACATTGTTTTGAGACTTAGTATTGCTCATGGTATTGTCCAATCTCTGACCTCATTATGTAGCCAAGGCTAGTCCTGAACTCAGAAGATCCTCCTGCATCAGCCTCCCAAGTGCTGGGGTTCCAGGTGTGCACCACCATACCTAGCTTTTCCTTTTACGTGGGCATTCCCCTGCCCTTGTGCAATCTATGCTTCTCAGATGTATTTACACTGTTAACCTCATTTTGTCAAAGCTGGACCACTCTGTAGAGTTAAGCAGCCTGCCTAGAGGCAGAGGAAGTAGAAAGGAAACTGATTTCAATTTACTGTGTCTGAGCTGAGGGCCAGGTTATTATTCTTCTGTGGTCTGCTGCGTCCCAAAAGGGATCCTCCCCCCTTTCTCATTGCACCCAGTATTAGAGATTAAACTAAGAACCACATGTATATCAGACAAGCCATCACTAAGCTACCCTCTGTTCCTCAGTGGAGGAGTCTAGACCAGTGATACACCACTGAGAGCCACCCCCAAGCCCTCACTGGGGAATTGCAAGCAAAAACACTCTACCTCTGAACTACAGTGCCAACCTTCTTATTATATTTCATTTTGAGACAATCTTGCTGCGATGCCCAGGCTGGCCTTGAACTTGCAGCCCTCTTGCCTCAACCTCTTTTTGAGTGCTGTGGTGATTTCAGGCGTAGCTCGCCAAGCCAGGCCTAACAATCAGTTAATGACTTCCTGCCTGTGCAACCTCTACACTGTTTTGCCCCTCGCTGGATCCACTTACCCGTGGGCCCTTCAGTCATCTTTCCTTTGTCCATTAGCATTCTCTGCACATTAAGAATTGGTGGGGGAGCTCTCTAGAAGGTGTGGCTGGGAGTAATAATGTCCTCTCAGAGAACTTTGTCCCCCCTTCCTACCTCTTAACTCCAGGCTGCTTCATCTCTTCCTGGCAGAGACCCAAGCCTTTTGCCGTCCGCACCACGCGTGCTATGGGCCCCACCCAGAGAAGGGGTACAAGGTTCCAGAGAGTGTTTGGCAACCATCAAAAACAGGAGGAGGAGCCAGCAGCTTCCCTCGGCTTTGGAAAAAGGGAAACCGTTGCACCAAAAGTTTATGAGCTGAACTGACTGGGGTAGGTCCCTAGGCCCAGGTTTCCCATCTTCCATGGTCCTCCACCCTCTGCCCTGAATCACTGCTGTCCCCTGCTGGTTACTCCAGAAGAAACAGCTCCAACCCAGAGTGTCCATGGTGTTGGGTATGGTAGCATAGACCTGTAATCCCAGCAAGTCCAAGGCTGAGGCTGGAGGATCAAGAGTTAGCTATGCAGCAAGTTTGAGGCACATGGATGGATGGATGGATGGATGGATGGATGGATGGATGGATGTGTAGATGGATGGATGGATGGATGGATGGGTAGATGGATGGATGGATGGGTGGATGGATGGATGGGTAGATGGATGGATAATCCTAGTGCTTGGGAGGCAGAGGCAGATGGATCTCTGAGTTCAAGGCCAACCTGGTCTGTCAAATTCCAGGACAGCCTGGACTACACAGGGAAACCAAATCTTGGGGGGTAAGGGAGAGAAAGGAAGGAAGGAAGGAAGGAAGGAAGGAAGGAAGGAGAAAGGGTAGGATGGGAAGAGTCATTGAGCCCCACCCACCTGAGTGTCTAATTACCTCTCCAGTCATTTGCAATTCTGCCCTAATTGCATGAGGCCTAGGGTCTCAGGGAGAGGCTAGGATGGGTCATGGGCCGGCTGGGGAAGACTAGAGGAGGGGCTTCAGTTCTGTGGCTATGGGAACCATCATCCATGCTTGGTGAAGACTTTCTGTTGTGGCTACTTTGGGGTCAGCCATCCTTCTGCCATTAAGGGTTCAGCCATGTTCTCTGTAAGGTGACATTTGGTGGTGTCCGGCTTTGGTTTGTTCTTGGGACCTCCAGAGGAAGGGACAGATGTTGTTTACATTCCCCCAGGGAAGGGATTTTTGGCAACATGTGGATTGCATCCCTAGCATCATATAAACCAGGCCTGTGGTGTGTGCCTGTCACCCCAGCACTGTCGAGGCAGAGACAAAAGGATCAGGAGCTTAAGGTCAGGCTCAGCTACTTAACAAGTTTGGGGCCACCTGGCAGTGGTGGTGCACACCTTTAATCCCAGCACTTGGGAGGCAGAGGCAGGTGGATTTCTGGGTTCGAGGCCAGCCTGGTCTACAGAGTGAGTTCCAGGACTGCCAGGGCTACCCTGTCTCGAAAAACCAAAAAACAAAACAAAACCCAAGTTTAGGGCCAACCTAGACTCCATGAGGCATAGGCTGCAAGGTGCGAGAAGAGGGGCCAACATGGAGCAAAGGGGATAAGGAGGGAGGCTGGGATGGATCTGAAGGGGGAGGGTGCTAGGAGTTTTAGGAGCAAGAGACTGGCAGGAAAGCAGGAAGGAAAAGGCTGACAGCTTCCCCCCCCCTGCTGTGCACTCCCCAGGATATGTCCAGGGCTGCAGAGCTCTCATGATCACCGCCATCCTCCTGGGCTTCCTGGGCCTCTTTCTAGGCATGGTGGGGCTCCGCTGCACCAACGTGGGCAACATCGATCTCTCCAGGAAGGCCAAGCTGCTGGCCATTGCAGGGGCCCTCCACATACTTTCTGGTAATGGGGGAGAGAGGGGACACGGAGTGGGGTGTCTCAAGCCTTGCCTCCTCATCTCCGGCCCTCGGGGCTTGCTTCACCTTCCCCTTGGCATTGACCCAGCCCTCTGTGGCTCTCCCTTCTCCCCACCCTGTCTACAGATCTCTAGACCACAACTCACTGCCCAAGAGTAGGGTTGTCTGTGCTCCCAGCTGAGCCAAAGTCCAGGCAGACCTGAGAGACTGTTTCCTTCCAGAGCTTATGGCTGGCTGAAGGATCAGAGTCAGAGCATGTACACACACACACACACACACACACACACACACACACACACACACACACCATACAGATATACACACATACGTACATACATACATATCACACATATACACAACATACACATGCTCACTCACAGATGGCCTATTACTGTCTAGCTTATTACATTTCTGCACACATCCCTTCATGATAAACTGTGCAGGGCTGATGAGTAAAGGCACCCTGTGGTGACCCAAGATTGACCCAGAGATCCCCAGAGTGGATGGGAAGAACCAGCCTCTGAAAGTTGACTTTTGACCTCCACGTGAGCACCTGGACTCACGTGCATACACCAGACACTAACAATAATAATAGTAACAACAACAACAATATTTTTATTAAACAAAGCATTGTAGATATTTCCATTTTCTAGATCTGAAGGCTTGGAAAGGTCCCTTAGCCAGGTTGCTGGAAGTGAGTGATAACCCACATGGATGTCAGAAGCAGGGAAGACTTTTTGGGCAGCTGGGCTTCCAAGATGGCTGTTGTTACCATCTGGGGGTCATGAGTGGGTCATTTTCTCTGCCAGTTAATCATAAAAGGCAGGGGAAAAAAATCTCATGCTGGACAGATAGCAGCAGAGAAATCCTGAACATAGCAATGAATCCACAGTTGAAGAAAAACTTTTACTGGAGATGAGGAAACACACCCACGCAGCAGACACACAGAGAAAGACTCCACGAAGAGGGGACTGGGATGGAGAAGCCAAAAGTCCAGTATCTTGTCCAGGGCTGAGCTTTGTTTTTTTGTTTTTTGGTTTCTTTTTTCTTTTCTTTTCTTTTCTTTTTTTTGTCTGAAGAGTCTTCCTAATTCAGGATTGGTCAGTTTGAAGAAAGACAGGGTAGCTGATTGGCCCTCAATTGTTGTGTAACATATCCTGATTGGGTGTTGAACTGTCAGTCCATGGGGGGGGGAGCCCTGTCAGAAGAAGTCCAGGCGGCCTTTGTTTGAAGTTGTCAGGCTTTTGTCTCGGGTCCAAAAGGGAGGAAGAAGCTGGTTATCTTGGAAGCTCATCATTTTTTTGCCCAGGCATGGCCATTCGAATCCATTTAAATCCTAGTCCCTTGTACAATTGAAGGCTACATGCACCATGTAAACTCAAAAGGTAACAGGACCAAGGTTATGTCAGGCTACAAGGCGAGTTCAAGGCCAGCTTAGGCTTCATAAGATCTTGTCTATAAAAAGATACCCTGGGGAGCTGGAGAGATGGCTCAGTGGTTAAGAGCACTGACTGCTCTTCCAGAGGTCCTGAGTTCAATTCCCAGCAACCACATGGTGGCTCACAACCATCTGTAATGGGATCTGATGCCCTCTTCTGGTGTGTCTGAAGACAGCTATAGTGTACTCATATACATAAAATAAATAATTTTAAAAAAACAAAAAAAGACACCCTAGGACTTCTGTGACCTGACGACTGCAGTTTGAACAGGTTTGAGGGAAGGAAGTGTTACTCTTGGACACGATACTCCGCCCCTGCTCCTACTCTGCCTGTCTCTCAAGCCCCTCATAGCCCACTTGCTTGTGCGGGAGTGGGGTGGGACTGTGGCTGTGAAGGGGCAATTGGGACAAGATCCTCTGACCTTTTCTCCAGGAGCCTGTGGTATGGTGGCTATCTCGTGGTATGCCGTCAACATCACTACCGACTTCTTCAACCCCCTGTATGCTGGAACCAAGTAAGTGAAGAACTCTGCCCTTGGGGGCAGTGGGTGGGTCTCAGCCCATGAGTCTCCGGGCTGGCACCCACCTCTTCCACTCCTCCAGGTATGAACTGGGTTCTGCCCTCTACTTGGGCTGGAGTGCCTCCCTGCTCTCCATCCTGGGCGGCATCTGTGTCTTCTCCACCTGCTGCTGTGCCTCCAAGGAGGACCCAGCCACCAGGTGAGGGGATGAGCGGGAAGAGGATGTTGAGTGAGGACCACAACATCCCATGACTTCTGTGACCCTGCCTTCCTCTTTATCCCACAGGGCTGGGCTTCCCTACAAGCCTTCTACAGTTGTGATGGCCCGAGCCACCTCAGATGAAAGTGACGTCAGCTTTGGTAAATACGGCAAAAATGCCTATGTGTAGGAGCTCTGGCCTGGTGGACGTTTCTTGTCCCACTGTCTCTAGGACCTGTGGACAGACCAGTCTCCAGTTAATAATCTTAGGACAGGCCGAATTTCCAGGCCCCGACCTGTGCCTGGAAGCTACTACCCACTCTGGGCATACCTTATCTGTCACTCCAGCCTCTCCCAGGAACAGAAGCTTCGGGGGCAACTTGCCTGGCCTCCTGCAGCTGGATTCATGGGGACGGAGGTGTCTGCAGCATGTGACTCCATATAAATATGTGAATAAATAAATGTATATTGTGATTGTTCAGGGGGCTCCAGGGGTCATGAAGTTACAGCCACGTAAGGGGGTCATTTTCAAGCCATAGACTGTCAAGTCTGCCCACTTTTGGGGGTGTCTCATCTGGTGAAATAGTTTGCCAGGGAGCTGGGGAGATGGCTCAGTGAGGTAAGAGTGCTACACAAGTATGAGAACCTGAGTTCAAATCCCCAGGACCCGTGTAAAAAGAGGGTGATGGACACATTCCTGCAACCCACGCGCTGCTAGGGAGGTGCCCCGAGGCTTACTGGCTTCCAAGCTAGCTCCAGGTTCGATGTGAGACCCAGTCTCAAGGGAATGAGGTGGAATGTGATGAAGCAGGGCGCTGGAAGCCTTCGTCCGACCTTTGAAGGCACACAGACTTGTGCATGGATGACATACACACACAAGTACACATTCTCAACAAAAGGATTTGAAAGGGGGAATCACTAACACCTGCTCAGAGTCACTCACCTCAGGAGGAGATTATTGGTAGCTGAGATGCTCCTGGCCCACTGAAAGTTCCTCTCTGTTGGCTCTTGACCTATTTTCTCACAACCTCACAGAGGGGCAGTTGATCTGGAATGGGCGTTGGTGTGTGCATGTGTGTTTGAAGTCAATTTGGGGTTTAATAAAGATATTTTAAATGACGCATTCTTTGGGTGAATGTGTATGTGCTCTCACGGGTTTAGGTGTACCAGGTGCCTACAGGTGCCTGAAGAGGCCAAAAGAGGGCACCAGATCCCCTGGAATTGGGATTACAGGAGGTTGTGAGCTGACCCATGTGGGTGTTGGGAAAAGAACCCTGATCTTCTGTCTTCTGCAAGGGCTCTTAACTTCTGAGCGGTCTCTTCAGTCCCTTACCAGAGATAAATAATACAAGCAGAAGCTTGAGGGTCCAGAAAGAAGAGCTCATAAGAAAATGATACCCATCTGGGCTTAGCAGTGCACGCCTTTGATTCTAGCACTTAGGAGGCAGAGAAGGTGGATCTCTGTGAGTTTGACGCTAGCCTGGTCTACAAATTGAGTCTTGGACAGCCAAGGCTATATAAAGAAGCCCTGTCTTGAAAAACAACAACAGGGCAGGTGAGATGGCTCAGCACTTAAGAGCACTGACTGCTCTTCCAGAGGTCCTGAGTTCAATTTCCAGCAACCACATGGTGGCTCACAGCCATCTATAATGAGATCTGATGCCCTCTTCTGGTGTGTCTGAAGACAGCTATAGCGTACTCATATACATAAAATAAATAAAATAAATCTTAAAAAAAAAAGAAAAACAACAAGAAAAAACCAAAAAATAAAAGAAAAAGAAAATGATACCCAAGATTATGGATATTGGCATTTTAAAGAGTCTCAGAGAACAAGATATCAAACTATGGTACAGGCTCCTCAAAAGGGAGTCCCTGGGACCTTGTCTTGTCTTGTTTCACCTAGGCCTGAGTATGCTCATTAGGAATGGGCTGGGCCTGATATGGACACATTTCTGTGGAAAAGCTACAATATCTTCCAGAAAGAGGCTCTGAAGTTTCATGTATAACATAGCTGGTTGGTGTGTTGTGAGCAGCTTAGTGAGTCACTTGGGGACCAAGTACAGCTGGTCCCTGATTAGCTTTAAAAAATGAGTCTGGGTGTGGTGGTGCACTCCTGTGGCCCCAGCACTTGGCAGGCAGATGCAGGAGGATCAGGAGTTCAAGGTCATCCTTAGCTCTATGGTGAGTCTGAAGCCAGCCTGGGCTACAGACTATGTCTAAAAAAAGTATTAGAGCATAATTAGGGAGCTAGCTCAATTGGTGCAATGACTGCCTTTCAAGAATGAGGACTGGAGTTCCATTTCCAGAATCCAAATCAAAAGGCTAGGCAGCTGGGCCGTGGTGGAGCATGCCCTTAATTAATCCCAGCACTCGGGAAGCAGGGGCAGGTGGATCTCTGTGAGTTCTAGGCCAGCCTGCTCTACAGAGAAAGTTCTAGGACAGCCAGCACTACACAGAGAAACCCTTTCTTGAAAAAAAAAAATCCTTTTAAAGAAAAAGAAAGGGGGGGGGCTCGGTGTGGTGGCTTATGCTTGTAATCCTAGCACTGGGGAGATGGAAAAGTGTGCTCACAGGATAGCAGGACTGGTGATCTATAGGTAAAAGTGACAAATTGTATCTCAACAAATGTCAAAGTATCAGAGGAAGACACATTTGCTTTCTGTTGTGATAACATTGTGACCAAAAGCAACTTAGGGAGAAAGAGGTTGATTTCAGCTTCTAATCCCAGGGCACAGGATGCTTGCACTTTCCAGCAGTATTTTTGTAGAGCCCAAGCCCACCTGCCTAGGGATGGAAAAGCCCACAGTGGGCTGGGCCCTCCCTCATCAATTAATAGTTAAGAAAATGCCCCCACAGATGTGCCCACAGGCCAGTTTAATCCAGGCAGTCCTCCAATTCAGACTCCTTCAGATAATTTTGGGTTGTGTCAAGCTAATAGCAGAAGCTAACTAGAACACTCACGGATAATTGGCACACACACACCCAAGTAAGTACACATGTACACACACACACACACACACACACACACACACACACACACATTCACACCAAAAGAAAAAGAAAAGAAAATGAAACCACTAGACTGAATCCTGAGAGAGAACGGGGGGGGGGGGGGGGGAACAGGGCTCAGCTGATCAGCTGAGTAGGCGCCCCCTGCAGCACTTTCTGGTGACCTGGGTCTGCCTCTGGGTTTTGGCAAGTGGCCTTTTCTTTTGCCTGTGACTGAATCCACACAACTACATCCACTCCCCTGCCTGCCTCTTCTCTCCCCCTTTTTTCAGAAAACCTAAACTGAGTTGCACAACCGACCACTGAACAACTGACCCTGGCTGCTGGGAGGAGTTCCCATTTCTTCAGCCAGTCTGTGGTCATGGAACTACAGAAGACCAAGAGAAACTTTTTTGTTTGCTTTGCTTGTTTGTGTTTGTTTTCCTCTGTGTAGTCCTGGCTGTCCCAGAATTTGCTCTGTAGACCAGCCTGGCCTTGAACTCACAGAGATCTGCCTGCCTCTGCCTCCTGAGTGCTGGGATTAAAGGCGTGCTTCATTACAGCACAGTCCAAAGGTGGCTTTCCCACCACTCGTATTTGCTCTTTTTTTCATATATTATACCCTGGCTGCACTGTAGTTTCTCCTCCTTCTCCTCCCCCCACCACGTTCCCTTTCTCCCAGACCTGTTCCCCCTCAACCTTCTCTCAGAAAAGAGCAAGCCTCTCAGGGACATCAACTAGAAAATAATACTGCATATCAAGCTACAAGACCAGGCATTTATTCTTACCTCAAGGCTGGATGAGGCAACCCAGTAGGAAGAAGAGGGACCTAAAGGCAGGCAAAGGAGTCAGCGACAGGCCCTACTCCTACAAGAACACCAAGCTATATAACTGTCCTATTTAGGGTTTCCATTGCTGCGAAGAGACACCATAACCAAGGCAACTCATATAAAGGACAGCATTGAATTGGGGCTGGCTTACAGTTTCAGAGGTTCAGTCCATTATCATCATGGCGGGAAGCATGGCGGCCCACAGGCAGACATGGTGCTGGAGGAGCTGAGATTTTTACATATTGATCTGAAGACAATCAGGAGAGACTATCTTCTGCAGGCAGCCAGGAGGAGGGTCTTTTCTATCCTAGGTGGCGCTTAAGCATAAGATCTCAAAGCTCACCCCTTCAGTGACTCACTTCTTCAACAAGTCCACACCTTCTCCAAGAAGACCACACTTCCTATTACTGCCACCTCCCATGGGTCAAGTGCATTCAAATCACCACAACAGCCATAACATATACGCAGAGGACCTAGGTCAGACCCATACAGGCTCCCTGATCTCTGTGAGCCCCCATGGTCAGTTGATTCTTTAGGCCATGTTCTTGTGGTGTCCTTGACCCCCTTGGCCACCACCTCCTCCTCTCCTCTTCCTCCTCAGGACTCCTCCAGTTTGCCAAGGGTGATTTTTAAAGAAAACATTTATATATTTATTTAGTGTGTGTGTGTGTGTGTGTGAGAGAGAGAGAGAGAGAGAGAGAGACAGAGAGAGAGAGAGAGACAGAGAGAGAGAGAGAGAGAAAGGGAGAGGGAGAGGGAGGGAGAGCACATGTGTGTGCATCACCACGTGCATGTGAAAGTCAAAGGACAACTTATGGGAGTGGACCCCAGAGATCAACCTCGGATCATCAGACTCAGCCACAAGTCACAAGTGCCTTTACCCATTAAGCCATCTCACCAACCCAAAATTTTAGCAAGAACTTGTCTCAAAAACTTTGAAAAACCTTGCTGGATCTCATTAGTAGCTAATTGAGGTCATTTGTTCAGCCAATACTTAGGCCCGTTCCTGCTGTGTGCTTAGCATGGTAATTTCAAGGATTGGGTGATTACAGCCTGCAATCCAATTAGACAAGTAGTGAGTCTGGGATCCTGCAAACACCACACCAGCCTTAGCTGCCAGCCCCACCAGCAATGGGAACCTCTAAGTTTCCCCTGTGCTTCTCAGGAATGTCTTGGTCCTATGCTGGTGACAATTCTCCACACCCCACTTCCGACATCCTAAGTGTCCCTGCACATTACTAGCATCAGGGACAAGAGGCAGCCTGACTGGTCCCATTTCATCAAGTATCAGAATTATCTGGTTCCCTGTCACAGCACTCGCAGCATTCCTTAGCCCTCACCCCATCTGCCCAGTCACTCAGCCCTTGAAGCTAGCTCAAAACGGAAATTATTTAAAGGGTTGCTGACAGTACAATCTGTAATTGAAGCTATTCAGGAGGCAGAGGCAGAGGCAGAGGCAGAGGCAGAGGCAGAGGCAGAGGCAGAGGCAGAGGCAGAGGCAGAGGCAGGAGTATGAGCTCAAGGCCTACTGGAGCTACAGAGTTGAGTTCAGCCTGGATAACCCAGTGAAATCCTGTTTCAAATTACAAAATAAAAAGTGAGCTGGGGATATAGCTTAGGAGCCGCATGCTTACCCAGAACCCTCCAATTGAGGCCTTGAGGTGAGTTTCAGCAGTCAAGTGCTTGCCTAGCCTGTGCAATGCCATTGATTCCAGAAAAAAAAAGGGGGGGGAGTGGGGGCAGGGACAGAAGAGAGGAGGGGATAGAAATAGAGAGAAGAAAGAAGAGATAAAAAATAAATTCAGAATCAGAAAAGAAACTTAAAATACCTCCTTTAAAGCCTGGCACCATGATGCACGCCTTTAATCCCAGCATTAAGGAGGCAGAGGCAGAGGCAGAGGCAGATGGATCTCTGAGTTCCAGGCTACTCTGTCTGATCTACAGAGCTGAGTTCCAGGACATCCAGAGCTATATAGAGAGACCATGTCTCAAAACACCAAAACAAACAAACCCACCTCCTTCCAAACTAAATTCATAGCTAAGAAATGGGGCCAGTGAGAGGGCTCAGTGGGTGAAGATGCTTGCTGTCAAGGTTAATGACCTTAGTTTGATCCCAGGGACCAACTTAGTGGAAGAAGAGAACTTCTCAAAGTTGTCCTGAAACTTCTACACTCAGGCTGTCTCCTACACACACACACACACACACACACACATATTAAAAAAAAGGAAAAAAATCTAAAAAGGAACCAGCAGCAGGTGAAGGGGTGGAGTTATCACAGGACACTAATCCCCAGGGTTGATGCAGTTGGCCTAGCTGGCTAGGTGGTGTCTCCTTCCTCCTTGGCCACTTTATAAGCGTTCAGAAGCTTTGAGCTCTGGTAAAAGAGGATGACTGATCCAGGTGAGGAGAAATTTCTTTTAAAAATGTATTTATTTATTTTATTTATATGAGTACACTGCAGCTATCTTCAGACAACCCAGAAGAGGACATCGGATCCCATTACAGATGGTTCTGAGCCACCATGTGGTTGTTGGGAATTGAACTCAGGACCTCTGGATGAGCAGTCAGTATTCTTAACTGCTGAGCCATCTCTCCAGCCCTGAGAAGGAATTTTTAAAAATCCTTTCTTCCTTTATTTTTTTATGTGTATGTTTTTTGTCTGCACGCACCTCTGTGCATCCCATGCATGAAGTACCCTCAGAGGCCAGAAGAGGGCAGCAGATTACCTAGGACTGGAGCTATAGACTGTTGTGAGCTGCCATGTGGGTGCTGGGAATTGAACCTGGGTACTCTAGAGGAGTAACCAGTGTTCTTAACCACTGACCCATCTATCTAACCCAAGAGGAGTTTTTCCCCCCAAGGGTACACGAGTGGCTGTGCTTCCCTGCTGGACCCTGCAAACCAGCTCATGGGGTCCATTTGCAGGACAAACAGTCCTCAGGCTTTTCAAACACCAGGAGACAGCGGAGTGGGTGGAAGGCCCCACGACCCACGTTTGACTCAGAACCCACACATGCCGTGGCTCGTATCTGTAATCCTAGCACGCCTGCAGCAAGATGGAAGTAGGAGAATCACTTGGAAACTTGTGGGCCAGCTAGCCTGAAGTCCACTTAGTGAGGGGCAGACACAACAAAAATCCTGTCTCAACAGGGTAGAGGGGGAGAACTGATTCCCTCGAGAGTTGTCCCCCGGCATCTACATATTCACTATGGCGTGCATACACATGCTCATGCAACACACATACATGTGTACACACACACTCATGTACAAGCACATAGAGGGGAAAAGCTTCAGATTATGTAAAGAAGCACTATTTTAAAAACATCGCTTGAGAGGCAAAGGCAGAAAGATTAGGAGTTCAGCCATCCTTGGCTATAATAGTGAGTTCAAGGCCAGCCTGGGCTATGTAAGACCTTGTTTCAAAAACCAAACTAAAGCAGCAGCTTAGAAAGGCTGAGATGACCTGAGAGTAGCTGGAGAATGAGACATGAACCTCCCACGACACAGAGGGCAGGCAGTGGAGGCTGGAAGGAGAGACAGAGTCTATACAGGCCTGACCATCAACCCTGAAGTTCATCTCCAAATACCCCAGAAGGAGTAGGCGGGCTTTCTTTCACCGGGCCGTTTATTATCACAGCACTCTGTGGGCTGGACTGCCCCCACAGCAGTCCCTGGGGTCCCTATGGCCTTCCTTGGTCGGCAGGACACAGCTTTGCTGGGTGAATGGGTAGCTCCTCTTTCTGTCCTTTGTGGGTGAGCTGGGGTGGGCTGGGGTGGGAGGGTTGGGGGTGCTTCCTCTCCCTGATGGCAGGTTTACACTGTCCACTTCAGACACCTGCAGAGAGAGAGAGAGAGATGCCCATTGGAGAAGGGGGTAGGTCCTGAGATGTGATATGGAACAGACTGTAGGCATGGCTGGGTTAGGCTCGTGCTCACCTGGTCTCCTGATGGGTACCCAGGCAGCGCACTGTGCAGTACCGGGCACCACAGCTTACACAGGTATACGGAGATGGGAAGCCACACACAGCACAGAAGGGACGCTGGGGCCGGGATGGGGGACCTGCACAGGCTGTCAAGTAATTGGGGCCTTCAGATGCACTCAGGTTCTGCAGGGACGTGAAGGGACAAGCATCTTGAATTCTCTACTCTGCCATGCAGCTGATGTCCACCAGGGACGCTGAAGATCAGGGACTCACTCACCCCTTTACTCTCTAGGGTCTCCCTATCCCCATCCCAGGCTGAGCCCTCTCACCTGCTCCTCCAGCAAAGCCTGGAAATTTTTCCGGAAGCGAAGTTTAAAGTGGTCACCTCGAGTTTTCTTCTTTTTCTTTCCTGGGGGATGAAGGACACCAAGGTGCTGGGCAGCAGCTGTGACAGTCATGTTGGCGGTGCCCACTGGGGGGTCTGTCCCTCCCTGCCTATGTCTGCACTAACCCTGACATCTCCAATCCTGCTGGATTTCCAGCTACTTAAAGTCCAACCTACTCCATCTTTTTATTTTGGGGACAGGAGCTCATGTAGCCCAGGTTGGCCATGAACTCACTCTGTAGACAAAAAGGGTGATCTTTGATCGATCCTCCTGTTTCCACCTCTCAGGGGCTGAGATTACAGAGTTTTGTTTTTGTTGCTTTGACACAAGGTCTCACTACCTACCCCAAGCCAACTTCAAGATCACTAAATAGACCAGGCTAACCTTAAATCCTTGGCAGTTCTCCAGCCTCAAACTTTCTATGTACTGGGTCCCTATATGACATCATAGCTGGTTGCTCCATCTTTTTATTCCACACACATGAAGAAACTGAGGCACAGAGAGAGAAGACAGCTGCTTCCAACACAGGAGCTAGTCATTGGCAAAGCCAGAAGTAATTCCCAAGTCACCTTCCTACTGCGAGCCTTCCCAATGTGGTCCTCCACAGTCCTGACTCCTTCCCTTTTCTCCAGCCCAAGGGCAGGGATATTTTGTGCTCTGTAGTATAAAGACACACTTGAGCCAGCATGATGGTGGGTGAAGGTGCTTGCTGCCAAGCCTGACAGCCTGAGTTCAAACCCTGGCACTCCCATTAAGAAAGAGAGAACCGACAGGCAGTGGTGGCGCACGCCTTTAATCCCAGCACTTGGGAGGCAGAGGCAGGTGGATTTCTGAGTTTGAGGCCAGCCTGGTCTACAGAGTGAGTTCCAGGACAGCCAGGGCTACACAGAGAAATCCTGTCTCAAAAAACATAAACAAAAACAAAAAGAGAAAGAAAGAAAGAAAGAAAGAAAGAAAGAAAGAAAGAACCAAGTCCCAAAAGTTGTCCACTGATCTCCACCCAAATGCTGGGCCATGGCAAGCACACACACACACATGTACATGCACACATATGCACAAATAGAACAAGAGAGATTGTTTAAAGTTTAAAAAAGTCTTGCCAGGTGTGGTGGTGCACACCTTTGATCCCAGCACCTGGGAGGTAGAGGCAGGCAGATCTCTGTGAGTTTCACAACAGTTTGGTCTACATTAGAGAGACCTTCTCTCAAGAAACAAATAAACAAAACTTTCCCTACAATAAACAGATCAGAGAGCAGGCACATACATGTTATTTCTAGCTTATCGCATACAGCCGTTTGTGGTTGGTTTGTTGCGCTAACCCCTCCCTCCCTCCCTGTCAGGTGTCCTTGGAGTACAAAGATGACACCAGCAGATACTAGCTTGACTCAGTGGTTCAAGAAGTGCCGGAGCCCAGCCCAGACATGCACAGAGTAAGGGACAAGTACATGAGATGACAGCAGGAGGCCTGGCCATCACAAGTCTCAGAGACGTGGCTGACACCTGACACAGAGGGGAAGGGTGACTGTCAATCAATCCAGATGATTGACAGCCTTTTGTCTCTGTCTATAACCTGCTGACTGAACACGGTTTTTTGTTTGTTTGACAAAGGGTTTTTCTGTGTAACCCTGGCTGCTCTGGAACTTGTTTTGTAGACCAAGCTGGCTCACAGAAAATCCATCTGCCTCTACCTCCCTAGTGCTGGGCTCAAAGGTATTTGCCATTGTGCCATTGTGTGTGTGTGTGTGTGTGTATGCATTTGTGAACATGCATGCACAAGTGTGCAATGGCTCCCCCCAGGCTAGAAGATGTCTCTTTAGAATAGCAATAAATTGACTTCTCAGATTGTTTGCTCTCTGAATAAACTGCAGTTTTAAAGACACAGGGGCCGCTAAGATGGCTCAGTGGCTAAGGGCATCTGCTGCTGAACCCAGGAATCTGAGTGACTAGAGTTTCAATTCTGGAAGCTATATGGTGGAAGGAGAGACCGAATGCCTGTGAGTCTTCTTCTGACCTCCACATGCAAGCATGGGCAGAAATGCACAGACACACAAATAAGGAAATACAAGGGGATTAAAAACACAATAAAGACGTAATCCACATCTTCGCACCTCGGTGTCACCTGCGGCTCCAGGCTGCAAGGAGCTTCAGTTCACTGTGCTGCTCTTTCTCCCCGACCCCCATCTCACCTGTGTCTGCGTCATCATCAAACTGAGGTAGCCTCTTGCCCAGCTGGGGGAGGCCGGCATGGGGGTCATCTTGGAAGTTGTCATTCTCTAAAGCCTCCAGCTGTCGACTGATCCGCCGCTGCCTGGCTGCCCGGTCCAGCACCCGCCGCTGTCCAGGGTCCTGCGAGCGAACTAGACAGGGCAAAGAGGGTTCCGGAAGTCAAGAAAGGAGGAAAGTTGGCGCTGGCAGCGCATAGAGCCACAGTCTCCTGGCTTCGTCCCTGTCATTATGCTGTGGGGAATTCCCTGCTCCTCACTCTGCTTTTTTCCAGCTTAGGAAGCCTGTCTCAGCCCTGTTTGCTGACTCTAAGTCCTCCCAGTCCCCGCAGTAACTGGAGATACAAAAAACTGCAGCTGGAGAGATGGCTCAGGGCTTAAGAACTTCCTGCTCTTGCAGAGTTCTAGAGCTCAGTTTCCAGGACCCAGGACCGTCAGCCACCAGAGTGGCTCACAACCTCCTGTAACTCCAACTCCCTCTTCTGTCTTCCGTGGATACCTACACTTACTTGCACAGAGCAGCACACAAACACAAATTAAAACAAATAGAGTGCATTTGAGAACTGACACAGTATTGACTTGTGGCTTGCATAGTCACGACACCTGCGACTCTGTAGGGCAAAATCCATTGTACATTCCTAGAATGTCCCTTCAGCCTGAGATGCATTCCTATGCCCCGTGACTACACAGACTACCTTCCTTGGACTCCCAGCTGTCCTCCTGTCTTGGTGGGTGTACTTCCTATTCCCACATTTTGGCTCCTGCTTGCTCACAAGGCTGCTTCTGCCTGTCCCTCCTCTTTTATTGATAACGCCCCTTGGCCTGTCCTTTCTCACCCCCACAGCATTCAATAGGGATGGCCTGGGATTTCCTGTGTAGCTGAATGGCCTCCTATGCACAGCCACTAGGCTCATGTGATGCTAGGGATGGAACAAGAGTTTGGGGCATGGTAGACAAGCACCCTATCAGTGGACAAACATCCCTAACCTCATTTTCTTGCATTTCTATCTTTCTCCAAAAAATTCATTTATTCTGTGTGTTTCTGTGTACGTGTAGGTATCGCATTCGGAGGTCGGAGGACAATTTTATAGAAGCTTTTTTTCTCCTATAATGTGGATTCTGGGCACTGAACTCAAGTGGTCAGGCTTGGCAGCAAGCACCTTTACCTACTGCACCATCTCACCTGCTCAATCCTGGTGCTTCTAATCCAAACACAGAGCTCTGTTTCCTATAACGTGCCAGTCTCAAACCAGAACCCCCCCAAACCACAGACTTGGCTACTATCGAGAGGCTGAGGTAGGGCCAGCCTGATTCACACAGGCAGCCTAGGCTACAAGGTGAACCATGTCTCATTTAAAAAAAGAGAAAGGAAGGAAAGGAGTGATGTGTGTGTGTTACCCAAAGCCAAGCCCTGTGACTTCCTAGGCTTCTCGCTCCCCTCCTCCATCCAGCATCCAGAAGCTGGAGGGAAGTGGGGCGATGGTGGCACACGCCTTTAATCCTAGCATTGTGGAGACAAGAGGCAAGCAGATCTCTGTGAGTTCGATGTTAGCCTAGTTTACAGAGCAGCCAGGGATAAGCACCCTGTCTCTGTAAAAAAACAAACCAAACCAAAACAACCCAGAAGCTGAGATGAGTACAACTAACAGCTTATAGCACCCAGGAGCTTTGGAGTGACAAGACATCCTCTTCATCCCCAGCGTCGGGCTTGAAGCAGTCACAAAACACAAAAGAATGGTTCCGAGACTGCCCCAACGCTGAGCGAGAGGACCTGCGAAGGTATTTGACCTGAAAAACTAGGCGGGGAGATGTTAGGCTGAATTTGAACTTGGGAATGCACAAAAGGGCGAACCACCGAAGGCTCACATACCGGAGGGTTTCTTCTCCACCATTGGCGCAACACAGTTGACAGAAGAGCCTACTGCGCACGCGTACTAACCACCCCTTGGTCTAAGCGCATCCCTTCTGGTGACGTGCACACGTACGCGTGCGCAGTCATTCCCCTCCCGCTTGAAGTCATTACGTGATGTTCCCTTGGAGACCAGCAAGCTTTCCGCCATCTTTGATAGGGGCAAAACTACTTCCGGCCGCTTTGCGGTTCCAACGCGGAACCAAAAAAAAAAAGGAAAAAAGAAAAAGAAATCTGAGAGCCTCCAGCAAAGGGTCACTTTAAAAAAAAAAAATGGTGCGCGTGGTCTTTAGGGGAGCGCTCTTGTCTCTGTGTCCTTTTGCAGCCCCGGTGCGTGTCCCCGCGCTGCGGAAGGGGATAGGCAGGTTCGGTGGCTTTGTCGAACCCCGACCCGCGGCGATGTCCGCGCGATCCCGCCTCTGGCTTCCCGATCCCTCCGGGCCCGTCGCCCCCGCCGCACGCCACCCTAAGCCTCGCGGTCCAGTTTTCCTCCGGGTCAGAGCTGTGGTCAAGACCCGCCCCCGCGTCGCCTGGACCCTCCTCAAAAGGTCACTTCCCCTCCCTGGGGGATTCGGTTCCTCCGTAGTGAGTCCGGCTGTGCCGGGGACCAGACCCCGCGGCTCCTCCCCACCCTCCAGCCCGCACCCGCGGGACAATCCTTGCCTTGTCTCGCCGTCTGCATCTCGGGTTTTCGGTGGCCTCGGGTTACGCCTTTTTTCCAGGGCGGAGTCCCGAGCACAGCTCCTCCTCTCAGCGGGCTCGGCTTCCCCTTTTCCCAGAATCTTCCCGGGGAGTCGGAATCCAGGCGCTCAGCTCAGTCCCGGTGCGGGCCTGGGTGTAGCCTAAGCGTGCTGCTAGCCATGGTTGCGTCAGGCCCGGAACCCCGGCTTTTGCTCCTGCTCCTGCTGCTGCTGCCACCGCTGCCCCCCGTAACTTCTGCCTCCGATCGACCCCGGGGCGCCAATCCTGTCAACCCAGGTAAGAACCCGGGAGGCCAGTGGGCAGGGTCGACACGTCTGCCAGCCTGGGAGGGAGTGTCCAGCCTCTCCTCACGAAAAACTAGGGGTTCCAGCCTCCCCAGACAGACAGGAGCACCCCAGCCCTCATTCGTGCATGTTACTCTCACCCAACTTTTCTGGAGACCAAATGTGCTGAAAGAACTTTAGTGAAATAATATGGAAGTGGAGGGAATACTGAGGGATAAACACGTGGAACACCAAGCCGTGGGTCTTAAGTGCCAGTTCCCTGGCTGTGACAGACAAATTGCTGGTGATCACCGTGGCTACAGCAGAGACCGAGGGGTACCGGCGTTTTCTACAGTCTGCGGAATTCTTTAACTACACAGTACGGGTGAGTGGGGGGACCCATGGGAGAAATTTATCGTCAGAGGGCAGGGGTTGTGGGGGATTGGTCCTGTTTCCTCATCTTGGCCAGCTGAACCTCTTTCCTGCAGACCCTGGGCCTGGGACAGGAGTGGCGAGGGGGTGATGTCGCCCGAACAGTTGGTGGAGGCCAGAAGGTCAGGTGGCTCAAGAAGGAAATGGAGAAATACGCAGATCAGGAAGACATGGTCATCATGTTTGTGGACAGGTAAGAGGGTCTGGGGTGAGCCGGGCAGTGGTGGCACACACCTTTAATCCCAGCACTTGGGAGGCAGAAGCTTGCAGATTTCTGAGTTCGAGGCCAGCCTGGTCTACAGAATGAGTTCCAGGACAGCCAGGGCTACAGAGAAACCCTGTCTCGAAAAACCAAAAAAAAAAAAAAAAAAAAAGAGGGTCTGGGGCGGAAAGAGAGGGAAACTGGTTATGGAGAGAAAGAGAGACTGAGGCTCCCCGTGCGTGGCCCTCGTCTTCCCCTTCCATTGCCCAGCTACGACGTGATTCTGGCAAGCAGCCCAACAGAACTGCTGAAGAAGTTTGTTCAGACTGGCAGTCATCTGTTGTTCTCTGCTGAGAGCTTCTGCTGGCCTGAGTGGGGGCTGGCAGAGCAGTACCCTGAGGTGGGCATGGGGAAGCGCTTCCTCAACTCTGGTGGTGAGTAGCGAAGTGTCCCCTTCCCATCTTTCCCTCCCCCAGTGGAGTGGGCATTGCATGCTCTGGGTATTTGAGTGGGGGACCCGGGAGTCTCCGAGGTCTAATTCACCTCGCTCCCCACCCCCAGGATTCATTGGCTTCGCTCCCACCATCCATCAGATTGTTCGCCAGTGGAAATACAAAGACGATGATGATGATCAATTGTTCTACACTCGGCTGTACCTGGACCCAGGGCTGCGGGTAAGGAGGCTCAGAGACGGGAACTACCACCTCCGCCCCGACTGAATGGGAGGGAGGGCACCAAGGGACTTGGAGAGAGATATATAGTGTCACCTGTCTCCTAGGAGAAACTCAAACTTAGTCTGGACCATAAATCCCGGATCTTCCAGAACCTCAATGGAGCCTTAGGTGAGGATGGTGGTTAGAGGTGGGTGAGGAGGGATGGGTTCCTGCCAGAACTGGGTTGATCTACAGGTGTCCAGTGTGCTAACTTACCCAACACCTAAGCCTGTATGCTAGCAGTAGTGAGGCTGGGAATGTGGCCCAGCAGCAGAGTACAGAAGATTTTGCCGGTGAGGGGCTGGGGGCGTGGCTCAGTGGTAGAGCCCCTGCCTAGAATCC
>JADRCH010000159.1:2785974-2810556 GCA_019843965.1 Rhynchomys soricoides
GGCGTGGCTCAGTGGTAGAGCCCCTGCCTAGAATCCCCCAGGGAGGGTTGGTGTGTAGCTCTGTGGTAGAGGGTTTGTCTAGCATACAGAAACCCTAAGTTAAATTCTTTGCATCACCCAAAAACAGAAAGAAAAACTGGAGGTTAGAGCTAAGGTATCTTATTTACCAAGCATATGTGAGGTACCCAGTCAGGGACCCTACCACTGTGATTTCATTAACACGGAGTTTTTGCAAAGGGCATGTTCTCTGGCTTTCAACCGTGGAAGATCCTTTGGCAGGAGAGAAAACTGACTCCCTTAGCCTAGTGAGGTATCCCAGGTCGCTCAGGTAGAGCCCTCTAAGTGGGCAACAACCTGGTCAGACTTAGAAAAGGCAAGTGTGGTGTTCTGTCCCCAATCTCAGATCTCAGAAAGTAGAGGCAGGAAGACCTTGAGTTGCACGCTGCATAGCGAGACCCATCACAAAAGGGGAAAAAAGGACCCTCAATTTTTTTCTCATGTATTTGTTTTGGAGGGGAGGCAAGTGCAGTGGCCCCTGCAGAGGTCAGAGGACAACCCTTGAGATGCTTTTCTTTCCTTCCACTGTGTGTTTTCTGGGTGTCAGGCTTGGTAGCCTTCATCCACTGAGCTATCTCACCAGATCCGTTCTAGCATACTATATAATAACTTAAAAATAAAATGGGGGTTAGAGAGATGGCCCAGTGGTTAAGAGCACTGGCTGCTCTTCCAGAGGTCCTGAGTTCAATTCCCAGCACTCACATGGCAGCTCACAACTGTCTACAACAGAGGATCTGATATTCTCAGACAGACAGACAGACATGCAGGATCTGATACTCCGACACAGACAGACATACAAATAAAGTTTTAGCTCAACAACAAAAAGCAAGACCACTACCATGACTAAGCTACAGTCCAGGGACCTTTGGGCCTACACACCGCTCTGTCCACCAGAGGAGTTGGGACCTCATCACCTCACATTTTAAAAGAGTCTGTTGCCTCATGGTTCCCAAATGAAGGAACTCTTGAAAACCTTTCCCTTTCCCTCCCCCCCAGATGAAGTGGTCTTAAAGTTTGACCAGAATCGTGTGCGCATCCGAAATGTGGCCTACGACACGCTTCCTGTTGTGGTCCATGGCAATGGTCCCACTAAGGTGCCCCCAGTGTCCTCAGCCCTTGCCTCTCTCGAACCTTGGTACCCCCAGCCCTCCTGGGCCCCCCCCCCCCCCCCCCGGGTTTTCTCCAGTCCCTGCTGACTCTTTCCTGGGCCCAGCGTCCTTCTCATCGGTCCACGAACACCTCCTCTTTAGCCATTCAACCCTGTCCCAACAGCTGCAGCTCAACTACCTGGGGAACTATGTCCCCAATGGATGGACTCCTCAGGGAGGCTGCGGATTCTGCAACCGGAACCTGAGGACACTCCCGGGGGGGCAGGTGAGGACAGTCATGTGTCGGCAGAGGACAAGCTGAGCAGCCTCTGGGGCAGAGCTCTTGTGCACCCTGACCTGGCAGAGTGGGCAGTGAGTGATTGGCTGGCCAGGGCCATGAGGTAGAGAGGTCTGGGCTTCTGTGAGCCTTGTCTATGGTGTCCTCCAGCCTCCCCCCCGGGTGCTTCTGGCCGTGTTTGTGGAGCAGCCTACTCCCTTCCTGCCTCGGTTTCTACAGCGCCTACTGCTCCTGGATTACCCCCCAGACAGGATCTCTCTCTTCCTTCACAACAACGTGAGATATGGGGAACACCCGCCACCCCACTGCACCCCACACCACCTCCCATCTGCCCTCCCTGATTGCATCCCTCCTGTCCCACCTCTCTGCCCAGACTGTCAGTCCATCCCTCTCCCCATCTGTCTTCAGGAGGTGTACCACGAGCCTCACATTGCAGATGCCTGGCCACAGCTCCGGGACCACTTCTCAGCTATAAAGCTAGTGGGGCCAGAGGAGGCCCTGAGTGCAGGGGAGGCCAGGGACATGGCCATGTGAGTGAGTCTGCCTGAGCCGCTGTCACACTCTGCTCCCCTCCCTCATCCTCTGCCATAGACAGTGGAGCCCCCAGGGAATAGACACTGACCTTTGACCTCATCTCAGAACCGAAAGAGCCCCATTCGTCCCACCATCTCCACTGCCCTGCTTCCATGCCCCATTTGGGCTCACCTCTCCATTTGTGGGTCTTCCCCTCCAGGGATAGCTGTCGGCAGAACCCTGAGTGTGAGTTCTACTTTAGCCTGGATGCTGATGCTGTCCTTACGAACCCAGAGACCTTGCGTATCTTGATTGAACAAAACAGGTGATCAACTCCACCCATGCATGGAGCCCCAGAGGAGCCTAGGAGCTTCACCCCTCCCCTGGGTGGCACATAGTCCTGTCCCATCTTATCCATTTGGACAGAGGCCCATCCCTCACCTACGTTTTCTCCATAGGAAGGTAATAGCTCCCATGCTTTCCCGCCACGGCAAGCTGTGGTCCAACTTCTGGGGTGCCCTGAGCCCCGATGAGTACTATGCCCGCTCGGAAGACTACGTGGAACTGGTACAGCGGAAGCGAGTGTGAGTCCCACCCATGTGTGCTGTGCAGGTGCCGGGCCCTTCCCTGGGTCCCACTCCACAGCATCCTACATAGCCATTAGGCAGGCCACCGCTGTGGGTAGGGTGGTATGCCGGCTTCAGGCTTGGGATTCTGGGGGACCCCAGGAGAAGCTTCTGCAATGAATGAAGCATAGTCTGAGGGTTGTCCCCCTGGCTGATCATGCCCGGTGCCTGCAGGGGCGTGTGGAATGTGCCCTACATATCCCAAGCGTATGTGATCCGCGGGGAGACCCTGAGGACAGAGCTGCCCCAAAAGGAGGTGTTCTCCAGCAGTGACACAGACCCCGATATGGCTTTCTGCAAGAGCATCCGAGACAAGGTGAGTGGGGTGGTTGGCATGGGTTGCCCAGTCTGGGGACTCGATGCTGTGCCCACAGCCTCCTGATGTCCTCCTCACGCATGCCCACCCTTTACCCCACTCCAGGGCATCTTCCTCCATCTCAGCAACCAGCACGAGTTTGGCCGGCTGCTGGCTACTTCTCACTATGACACAGACCACTTACACCCGGACCTCTGGCAGATCTTTGACAACCCCGTGGTAAGAGGGGACCTTTGCTCCCTGCTTCCAGCCAATAGCCCACACCACCATTGTCCATCATGGGAGGGGCAGCCCAAAGGTAGGTGTGAAGAAGGCTCCACTCACGTGCCCTGACCCTTCCTGCAGGACTGGAGAGAGCAGTACATTCATGAGAACTACAGCCGGGCCCTGGATGGGGAGGGGCTGGTGGAACAGGTAAGCTGCCCCAGGACCTTGGCCTGTGTGAGGCACGAAGTGCTGGCATTGGTGGGTTCTAGGCTGAGCTCCCAGGGTTTGCTATTCTAGCAAGAGGGCAGCCACACTAAGTGTTAAGGGCCTGTAATCTTAGAGATCTGGAAGCTGATACAGAAGGATGGAGAGTTTTGGGTAGCCTGGGCTACATAATGGGTACCTGACCAGCCATGGTAAGATGGCAAGACCAAGTCTCAAAAAATAGATGGGCAGAGAGATAACTCAGTGGTTAAGCACTCAGGACATAAGCAGGAGGACCTGGTTCAGCTCCCTAGAGCCCAAGGAAATACCAGATGGGTGTGGTGGCCCAGCTGTAGTCCAGCCACCATGGGAAGGCAGAGACTGAGGATCCTCAGCAAGTTGACTAGCAAGACTGGCTGCATCAGTAAGCTCTGTGTTCTATTAAGAGACCCTGCTTCAATGGATAAGTTGAAAGAACAATGGAGCAGTTCCTGATGTCAGCCTCAGACTTCCATGTGCGCATATGAGCACACGCACAACCGCACACAGCTGTGCCCACGCACATAGAAACAGAGGTGCAGTGCATGTGATAATACCAGAGCTCAGGTAGTAGAGGCAAGAAGATATGAGGATTCCTTGTTGTCAGGCAGCCTCAGACACGTAGCAAGTTCAAGGCCATCCTGGGTTACATAGTCTTGTACCTTGTCTAAAACTAAACTAAGTAAATGGACAGGAGCTGGAGCTCAGTTGGTAGAGTGCTCGCCCAACATGCACAAAGCCCCAGATTCAGTCCCCAGCGCTGTATAAACTGAGCACGATGTACAGGCCTGTGATCTCAGCATTCAGGAAGTGGAAGTAGGAGGATCAGGTCCAGCCTCAGCTACCTAGTGAGTTTGAGGACAGCCTGGGCTACAAAAGACCCTGTTTCAAAAGAAGGAAAAAAGGCAGAACAAGATCATTGTCCTAGATGCTGGGGCTCCAGGCACCCTATTCCTGCCCTCCTCTGCTGAAGCCCCTTCACTGAGCACCCCTCCTCCAGCAGCGACCTAGAGAGCTTGGGTCCCCCCCTTCATAGATCCCCTCCTGTATGTCCCCCCTTCCCTGTCCTTGTTGCCTGTCCCACCTCTTGCCCCTCTTCCGTGAGCTTCATCTTGCCTTGTCCCTTGCCACCCTGTCCTGTCCCTAGCCATGCCCAGATGTGTACTGGTTCCCACTGCTGACCGAGCAGATGTGTGATGAACTGGTGGAGGAAATGGAACACTATGGCCAGTGGTCTGGAGGCCGGCATGAGGTGAGGGCGGGGGTGGGGGGGGCAAGAGGGACAGGGTGGGCCTGAAGAGGGGTGGGGGGTTGGGGGATAGAGGAGATTCCAGGGGTGGGGCTCATAAAGAGTATAGTAGTTACTTGTCTTGTTGCCGGGAGAAAGTATCTGACCAAAGCAACTTGAAGAAAGGGTTTACTATGGCTCACAGTCTGCAGGCACAAGTCCATCATGGCGCGAGGGCATGGCAGCAGGAGCGTGAGAGACACTGCATCATAGTCAGAAAGCAGAGAGATGAGTGCTGTTGCTTAGCTCACTTTCAGACCAGCACCTTAGCCCAGGGGATGGTGCCACCCACAGTGGTCAGGCCTTCCCAGCTCCATTAACCTAAACTAGATGATCCTCCCTGACATGCCCAGAGGCTTGTCCTCTAGGTGAACCTAGGTCCCATCAAGTTGACAGTCAAGGTTAGCTAAACACAAAGGGTGCTTCTTTCCTGGGCTGTGGCTGTTAGATAGCATGGCCAGGTAACATGGGAAGGTCACATGGGTTCACAGCAGAGCTAACTAACATCAGCAGAGACTAAAAGGCCTAGCAGCAGTGAATCTGTCTTGACAGTAGAAGAGAAATCTGCTTCTAGATGTCGGGGACAGAAAGAGACTCCGGCTAGGCAGTGGTGCACACACCCTTAATCCCAGCACTCTCTGCAGAGGCAGACAGATCTCTGAACTCAAGCCCAGCCTGGTCTGTAGATCAAATTTCAGGTCAGCCTGGGTTTCAGGGAGAAACCCTGTCTCGCAACAAAGCAGAACAACTGGGAGGCAACAAGAAGAAGCTGGTATTGTCCCCGAGGGAGAATGGGCTATCCCAGGGATGTGGGTGGCTGAGTGCCTGTTGCCCACAGGATTCCAGGCTGGCTGGAGGATACGAGAATGTTCCCACCGTGGATATCCACATGAAGCAGGTGGGGTACGAGGACCAATGGCTTCAGCTGCTGAGGACGTATGTGGGGCCCATGACCGAGTACCTGTTCCCTGGCTACCACACCAAGGTGGGCTATCCCAACCACTGCTGTACCTCTTCTTGTACCCCAGCCTTGGAAGGCTCTCCATGGAGCCCCTGCTCTCAGCCCTTTTAGCAGCTAAAGGGCCATGGACTTGGGACCCAGGATGGAGATGGACTTGGGAAGAAGTTAAGTCTCCTACTTGGGCTGCTGTGCCATTAGAAGGGTCACTGGCTGGGCATGTTGACACCTGTAACCTCAGCACTTGGGAAACTGAGGCAGGAAGGTCAAGAGTTTGAGGGGAGCATGGGCTGTGCAGTGAGCGCCTGTCTCAAAACAGAAAAGAGGGCTGGAGATGTGGGTCAGTGAGCGCACTTACCCAGCATGTGCAAAGCATGGCTTCTATCCCCAGCACTCAGAAGGTAGAAGCAGGAGGACCAGAGAAATTCAGGGCCATCTGGAACTACATAGTGAGATTGAGGCCAGCCTGGGCTACATAACACCTTGTCTCAAAAAAATGGGGAGGAACAGGACTAGAGAGATGGCTCGGTCTCTTTGTAAAGTGCTTCTCACGTAAGCATGATGACCTGAGTCTGTCATCAGCACCTATGTGACAAGCTAGATGTGGTATTTCAGATCTGTAACCACCGTGCTGGGGAGGAACCCAGGGTGGAGCAGGATGAGTAGACCCAGGTGTGGTGGCACACACAGATGATTTTACCACCAAAGAGAACTGAGTTCGATGCCAGCCTGGTCTACCCACCAAGTTCCAGACAGTTACATAGAAAGACCCTGTCTCAAAAAATAGACAAAACGAGTAAAGGGCCAGCCTTGGCTTGCCCTGCTCTTCCCATGTCTTCCACCTCATGTCCCCACAGACACGGGCAGTGATGAACTTCGTGGTCCGCTACCGGCCAGATGAGCAGCCCTCACTCCGGCCACACCATGACTCATCCACCTTCACTCTCAATGTCGCCCTCAACCACAAGGGTGTGGATTATGAGGTGAGTCTGGGGGCCTTCCTGTCTTGGTACTGCTGGGCTCCTCCACACCCTTCATCATGCAGCCTTGTCTCACTTCCTTCCCTAGTCTCTGGCTGGGCCTTCTTGAGTTTCTCAGTAGTTTCCTGTCGTGTATTGGCTCAGCCGCCGTGTTAACTATCTACTGCTGTGACAAAGCACCACGGCCGGAAGAAACTCAGGGAGGAAAGTTATTCTGCTTAAGAGTCCTCATCACAGTCCATCGTGGAGGGAAGCCAAGGCAGGAACTCAGCAGGGCAGGAACCTGGAGGCAGGAGCTGATGCAGAGGCCATGGAGGAGTGCTGCTTGCTGGCCCGCTCCTCATGGCTTGCTTAGCTTTTTTTTCTTAGGCACCCTAGGACCGCCAGCCCAGGGATGGCTCCACCCACTGTGGGCTGGGCCCCCCCCACATCAATCATCAGTCAAGAACTGCCCCCATGGGCACACCTACAGGCCAGTCTGACAGGGGTTTCCTTAGTTGAGGCTCTGGCATCCCTGATGATCCCAGCTTGTGTCAAGTTGACCCAACTAGCACAGTTGCTCTCCTTCCTTCTCCTGCTCTCCATGTCTCCATTGGTGACATCCCTGATGCTGCCAGATACTCCCTGACAAAAGCAATGAAAGGGAGGAAGGGAGGAAGGGAGGAAGGGAGGGAGGGTCTCCTTTGGCTCAAAGTCCAAGGGGACAGTCCCTCACAGTGGGGAAGGCAGGACAGCCGGAGCTTGAGCCTGCTAATTGCATCTTGTCCACAATCAGGAAGCAGAGAGTGAATCCTGGTGCGCTCCCTTTGTTCTTTTTACTGAGGCCTAGATGCCAGCCTGTGCGACGGCACCACCCTGATTCAGGGTGGCTCTCCCGCCCCCTTTAGCCCATTCTACAAACTCCCACTCGGATATTGCTAGAGGTTTGTTTCTATGAAGATTCTAAATTCCGCCAGGTTGGCAGTCCAGGTTCACAACCACACAGTCTCCCTTGCCTGTCTCGCCAGCCCCTTTGATTGTGAGCTAACCTCCTCCACCATGCCTGTTGCCCCCTGCTCCTGCACCCATGTGAGCTAACCTTGTTTTTTTTCATGTTCTCCTCTCCCCAGGGAGGTGGCTGCCGCTTCCTGCGTTACGACTGCAGAATCTCATCCCCAAGGAAGGGCTGGGCTCTCCTGCACCCTGGCCGCCTCACACACTACCATGAGGGGCTTCCCACCACCCGCGGGACTCGATACATCATGGTGTCCTTTGTTGACCCCTGACATTCAACCAGACTGCCAAACCTTCTTTGCCACTGTGCCTTGTTGGGCAACCTGGGTTGCCATCCTCAGAGAGAGGGGACCCTTCCCTTCTCATCTCCTGAGTGTGTCTATGTGCCTGAGACAGAATGTGCTGGCCCCAACAGCCCTCGGGAGGTCCCTGGAGTCTTCCACTTCCCTACTGACCCCATGGACTCAGGGGGAGTGGACTTCTGAGGGTCCCCTGCCTGATAAATTATTAAGCTTCCTCAGCCTCACTTTCAATAAAAGGACGTTTGTAGCTGTTGAGTCCATGAATCATATGTATAAAGACAGTGTCTCATGTAGCCCAGGCTGGCCTCCATCTCACTGTAGGGATTACAGTTGTATGCCATCATGTCTACTTTATTCGGTGCTGGGGATCAAAGTCCTGCACGGTAGCAAGTACACTACCCACTAGGATACATCCATTTTCAATCTTATTTTAAAAATCAATTATCTGTACAAATATGTGGATATTGTGCATAGATGCAGGTGTCCACAGAGGACAGGGTGGTGTCAGATCCTGCCGGAACTGGAGTCACAGGTAGTTGGGTTGAGAGCCCCCTGCTTGGGTGCTGGGGACCAAACTGGGGTCCTTTGCAATTGACCAAGCACTCAACCTCTGAGCCATCTCTCCAGTCCCTGCCCCCTTTATTACATTTATTAATTTAGTGTCTGTGTGTGTACGTGTGCATAACTCTGGGAATAGTTTCTCTCCTACCACATGTGTGCCTGCTAGTTTATGTCAATTTGACACAAGTTGGAGTTCTCTGAAAGGAGGGAGCCTCAACTGAGAAAATGCCTCCCTAAGATTTGGCTATAAGGCATTTTCTTAATTATTGATCGATGGGGGAGGGCCCAGCCAGTTGTGGATGGGGTCATTCCTGGGTTGGTGGTTCTACAAGAGAGCAGGGTGAGCAAGCCAGTAAGCAGCACCCCTCCATGGCTTCTGCATCAGCTCTTGTCACCAGGTTCCTGCTCTGTTTGAGTTCCTATCCTGACTTCCTTCCGTGATGAATTATGATGTGGAAGTGTAAGCTGAATAAATCCTTTCCTCCCCAACTTGCATTTGGTCATGGTGTTTTATCACAGCAATAGAAACCCAAAGACAAGACCTAGAGATCTAACTTGATCATCAAGCTAGTGGCAAGAACTTTAACCACTGAACCATTTCTCTGGCCCTCTTAGATTTTGAGACAGAATCTCTTGTCTTCCTAGGCTGGCCTTGATTTTAAGATGACCCTCTTACCTCCACCTCCCAAGTCCTGGGATGACTGGAGTACTGGAAGTACCATACTTGGCTTGGAAAACTTTTAAAGATGGAAGCTAGGCAAGTGTACTGGTTGGTTTTGTGTGTCAACTTGACACAAGCTAGAGTTAACACAGAGAAAAGGAGCTTCAGTTGAGAAAATGCCTCCATGAGATCCAGCTGTAAGGCATTTTCTCAATTAGTGATGGGGAGGGGGGGATGCCTTGTGAGTGGTGCCATCTGTGGGCTGGTAGTCTTGGGTTCTATAAGAAAGCCAGCTGAGCAAGCCAGGAGAAGCAAGCCAGTAAGAAATATCCCTCCATGGCCTCTGCATCAGCTCCTGCTCTTTGGCCTGCTTGAGTTCCAGTCCTGACTTCCTTTGGTAATGAACAGCAGCATGGAAGTGTAAGCTGAATAAACCCTTTCCTCCCCATCTTGCTTCTTGGTCATGATGTTTGTGCAGGAATAGAAACCCTGACTTAAGAAAGGTAGAAGTGTAATCCTAACATCCAGGAGACAGAAGCAGGAGGACGTGGTGTATAAAACCACCCTGGGCTACAGAGTGAGCCAGTCTCAAAATATAAATGACAATCACTGTCAAAATGGCCCAGCTGGTAAAAGTGTTTGCAGCCAAAGCTCTCTAAACTACCAAGATCTAGGGATGCCCTCAATGGTAGGGTACTCGACCAGCCTTCCTAAGGGCCTGCGTTTGATCCTTAACACTGAGAGTAGACAAATAGGGTCAGAGAGCTGGGAGGAAGAAACAAACATCCCCAAGTAGCCCTTTGACCTCTACAGGCACACCGTAGAATGGGTGTCCTTCCACAACTCAACACTCACAAAATAAATATTTTCTAAAAGTTAAAAAGAAGAAAAATTTAGAACCAGATAGACTAGGTCACCAGTTGTACATTTCCTGCCTCTGAACAGCTAGATCCCTGCTCACAGCCTGCAAGCCTCTTCCTTCTGCCCAGGGTATCAACTGATGACATGACTACACCACGGTATGGTTAAACGGAAGGCTTTTATCGTAGGTATGAGAGAACATACCTGGAATGATCCCAGATGAGAGGCATCTGGAAGAGTCCAGAGCAGAGAGGGAAAGTAGTAGATTGAACCTGGGCAGGAGAGAAGTGGGGGTGGGGGAAGGGGTGAGGGGGTGAGGGGCAGTGGGGGGGGAGGAGCACATGCGGGCAAAAGAGAATCATGCCTAGCTGAAATACAAGCTTACAAGGAGAGCGAGCAGCCCCGGGGAGGGAAGCTCCCGAGCTGGAGGAAGTTTAGGCTAGGAGAGGACTTGAGAGAAGAAGAGCCAGGACGCCAGCACTGACTCTGAAAAGTGTGCCGGGTTCTTCTGATACTGAGGGAGCTTGGTATGCCAACAGGCACCACACATAGCTGTTTGTCCTTCCCGCCAGTGATAAGGGACATGGCTTCTTTTGATAGAGGGGAATCAGCTTCACAGGTTCCAGAATTTGGAGTTTCCTTTAGACTTGACACCCGGGCTTCTAGGAAAACCTTCCTGGTAATGGGGCTGTCCAAACCCTTCCACATGGTTGCGACACTTGTGCCAGAGATCGTTTTATGGGATGTTTACATAGGCTGGACAGTTTCTCTACCACTGATCTGCACACACTATCCTCCCATCCCTGCCTCTTACTGGGGGACTCAGCAGGAGCTGGACAGCCAGACTCCAACCCTTAATTTGGCCGGACATTTAAATCCCTTTCCCCTTCCATGTCACCACTTCTACCCCATGGGTAGTAGTGATCTGAGCAAGGACACAAGATCCTTTGGCCAGGTCTCTGGAAGGACAGTGACACCGAGGGAAGAGTGGGGGTAGTTTTGCCTGTCTGCTTGGGGATCCAGAACTTTTTATTCACCTCCTGCATGCTGGCGTTGAGTAACTTTTCCTGGAGAGTCTATTTCTATCATTCCAGATATAAAGGGCAACATGGAGCCGTGAATGTGGCTCAGTTGGTAGGCTGTTTGCCTAGCAGGCTTGAAGACCCCGGTTCTATCCCCAGGGCTGCATTAAACCACCAGTGGTGGAGCGAGCCTGTAATCCCATGGGAGGTCAAGGCCATTCAAGGTCATTCTTGGCTACCTAGTGAGTTTCATGCCAACCTGAACTTTGAGAAAAGGTATCTTAAAAAAGAAAAAAAAAAAAAAAAAGAACAAACAAACAAAACCCAGAAACTACAACAACAACAGAAAGCAAATGGCAGGGGGTTGAGAAAGTAAGCAATAAAAGACAAAAGAATCATTCCATCTAAGTCTGGCTTGGTGAGCCAATGGTGATGTTCATAGCAGCCTGGTTGAGGTAGTCACTTACAGGAGAATGGGTTAATTGTGTGTGTGTGCAGGTCAGAGGTCAACTTCAGATGTCATTCTGAGTTGCCAACCACATTGTTTTTTGAGACAGGGTCTCTGATTGGCCTGGAAAAACCCCAGCCTGCTGCTGTTGATTGATTCCCCTTCCTCTTCCTCTTCCTCCTCTTCCTCTTCCTCCTCTTCTTCTTCCTCTTCTTCCTCCTCCCCCTCTTCCTTTTCCTTTTCCTCTCCCTCCTCCTCCTTTTCTTCCTCCTCCTCTTCCTCCTCCTTCTTTTTTGTTTTTTTCGAGACAGGGTTTCTCTGTGTAGCCTTAGCTGTCCTGGAACTTGCTCTTTAGACCAGGGTGGCCTTGAATTTACAGAGATCTGTCTGCCTCTGCCTCCTGAGTGCTGGGATTGAAGGTGTGCACCACCACTGCCCGGCTCATCCCCAGCTTCTTGACACGGGTGGGTTCTGGTGGGTAAACTGAGCAAGGCAAGCATTTAGCTGAGTGAGTTATCTCCCTAGCCCTCCCCCAACTCTTTCTAAAAAGATTTAATTGGGGGCTACAGGGATAGCGCAGCCATTACAGAGTTATGTATTGCTCTCCTTGAGAACCTGAGTTTGGTTCTTAGTACCCAGGTCAGACAATTCACAACCACCTGTAACTTTCAGCTAAGGGCACCTCCATTTACCCTGCCACCATGCACAAACACATGATTAAAATAAAAAAAATATATATTTTTGCAAAATACTTATTTTTTATTTGTGAGTGTGTGTACTCATGCATGTGTATACATGTGCACACATACACATGCATGTGTCCAAGAACAAACAGGAGCCTGTAGAGACCAGGAAAGGCATCGTATTCCCTGGTGCTGGAGGTCCAGGTCGTTGTGAGACACCTTCCATGGTATAGGAATTGAACTTAGGACCTCTGCAAGAGTAGTTAAGCACTCGAAACCCTGAGCCATCTCTCCAGATTCTCTCTACCCATTCCCTTTCTATGAATGACCGTTATTAAGGCAGACTGTGTGTAGGTCCAATGTGTGTTGTCTCAGCTGCTCTGATTTCAGGATTGTAAGATCGTTGTGCTTGAAGACAGGGTATAGTATGCTCCAACAGCTGGGCACTAGAACCAGCCCGAGATGCAATTGTTTTCTCTTGATGCTTACAGCCTGGGGAATTTGACCTTAACTAGACGTAGACAGTAACTACAGGTTTTTCAAGCTTGCTCTTGTAAAGGCCTGGGGGCTGTCCCAGTACATCTCAGATCTCTACCTATGGAATTCAAAAACTTTGCTCTAGGGTCCTGGTTATGCCCCAGGTCCTTCCCACTTCGTTGTATTGGCTCCTGCAAGCGCAGGGAGGGATAGCTTTGCCTTGCCCTGATCACAGTTCACTGTCCACGTGGCTCCATGTGTAGGTCAGAGAAGGGGGGGGGGCAAGCCCAGGCCCAGGGGTCAAAGTCAGAGGATTCAGTTAAGAGGGGGTTGTGTGTATTTAGGCTGTGCATTGCTACTGTGCAGCTCCCCTGTAAAGCATGGAAACCTCCTCCAGCCCCCTGCACCGGTGTCTTCAAGTGTTTGCTGTCCTTCAGTGGGTCTTTTCCTTCTTGGGACTTGGTGAGTCCCCAAACCCCTGGAACCAGACAGACTTGGCTGTTGGTGCTCTGCTCCCTGTGTTCCTAATGAGGTAGAATAAGAATTTCTGGGGTCCTAAATGGAGTCTAGGGCTTAAATACCATAGGACTGGGAGGGTGGGCCAGAGGGGAGGAAAGGGCTTACATATCTGGGTTCTTTTCCAAAAATATTTTTATTGTGTATATTTATTTGTGGCATGTTCATGCCACAGCAAATGTGTGCAGAACAGAGAGCAGCTTGAGGTAATCAGGTCTCTTCTTTCACTGTAAGGGACTGGAGGATAGACTCATGTCCTCAGGCTTGGCAGCACGCACCTATACCTACTGAACTATCTTGCAGGCCCTAAACACCTGGGTTCTTAGCGTTGCTCTCTATCTTGTCCTCCAGCCCTGTTGTGCCTGGTGACATTGATTCTAGCCTCCCTAGGCCGGGCTTGGACCCTTGTGGTTCTCTACCTGCTTTGGCTCTATCGAGACAGACACACACCCAGGATGGGAGGTCGCAGGTCTGCCTGGGTCCGAAACTGGGCTGTCTGGAGGTATTTCCGAGACTACTTTCCCATCACGGTGAGGGCCCAGAAGGTGATGGGTTGATGGATGGGTGTGGCTTCAAAATAGATAAGTGTGGACACCCTTCTCCTATGTCTAAAGCCATTTCTTTCTTTCTTTTTTTTTTTTTTTTTGTTTTTTTGTTTTTTTGAGACAGGGTTTCTCTGTGTAGTCCTGGCTGTCCTGGAACTCGGTAGACTAGGCTGGCCTCGAACTTAGAGAAATCCACCTGCCTCTGCCTCCCAAGTGCTGGGATTAAAGGCGTGCGCCACCACTGCCCAGCCTCTAAAGCCATTTCTTACTGCTCCCTAGCTCGTTAAAACGGCCGAGTTGGATCCATCCCAAAACTACCTCTTTGGTTTTCATCCGCATGGGATCCTGGTTGTTGGGGCCTTCAGCAACTTCTGTACAGAGGCCACAGGCTTCTCCTGCCTCTTTCCGGGTCTCAAGCCACATCTACTCATGCTGCCATGTTGGTTCCAAATGCCTCTCTTCCGAGACTACATTATGACCAGTGGTAAGGAAGTCCCCTTCTCAAGATCAGGGGCACTGATATCGCCGAACCCCTCTTATCCTGGGGTGGAGGTGGGGAGCTCCTCTGTTTACCTCTGTCCTGGTGGTGTTGCTGCACCCTAGCCTTTGTCCTTCCCACCTAGGTTTAGTCTCTTCTGACAAGGCTAGCGCTTCCTATCTCTTGTCCCACCCTGAGGGTGGCCGGGTGGCTGTCCTGGCTGTGGGAGGTCCCCTGGAGGCTTTGGAGGCAAAGCCTGGAACAGTGTGTTTGCGGCTCCGGAATCAGAAAGGATTCATTAAATTATCACTGGAACACGGGTGAGGAGTGGGAGGGTGGTGGTGACGGCGGCAGGGGCGTATGCACCGGCGGAGCTGCCCTGCTTAAGAGGAATGTGAGCCCGGTCAGCCACCTCCATGTCTGTTCCTGCTCCTCCAGGGCCTCTCTTGTGCCTGTCTTCTCCTTTGGAGAGAATGACCTCTTCCAGCAGTTTCCCAATCCCCCAGGCTCCTGGGTACGGAGGATGCAGGAAGCACTTCAGGCGATACTCAGTGTGGTCCTGCCTCTCTTCCATGGTCGCCTGGGTCTCCTGATACCCTTCCGTGTGCCCATCCACACTGTCGGTGAGTCATGTATCTCTCTCCCATCATCTCCCAGCTGGGAGGACTGGTCTCTTAAAGCCCAACATCCTAGCTCTCTGCTTCACGAGCCTGGCACGCATGTCCTGAGCTGGCCTCAAACTCTGTCCAGGCAGATCCCCGGTTAATGGGACATCTGAACAGTCTTCTCCCCTCACGTTCCTTCCATAGTGGGCGCCCCGATTCCAGTGCAGCGAAGCCGGAGGCCCAGCCGGGAACAGGTGGAGCAGGTACACAGGTTATATGTAGACCGGCTCACACAGTTGTTTGAGGAACACAAGATGCGCTATGGGATCCCTGCCGATCGACACCTTGTCCTGATCTAGGCATGTCCATGTCCCTGACCTTCCTGAGAGACTGCAGGGGAGTGGGAGAGGATTAAAGGTGGGAGCAGACAAGAAATGTTTGTGTGTTTGTGTGTGTGTTCAGAGGAGGGAGAGATAAGCCACAGGGCAGGGATCCCCAGTGTTCTCAGTGATTCTGGTAGCCAGGACCACTCCCAGGAACCTGCAGGCTGCATTGCAAGCGCTTGCCTGTGTGTCAGGGTCCTCCTGCCCTGCCTGGCTTGTATGTTAGAGATCAAAGTCTCAGGTCCCCACCATTGCCTGAGACTGTGGGCCAGTGGGCAGGCTAGTCAGCTGCTTCCTTGCCATAATGCGTCAGTCACCAGGGAGTCGAGCACTGTCCCATTCCGATAGTCTCTCTTTCCCGACTCCAAGCTCAAGGAAGTTCAAAGGTCAGTCCAAGAAGGAGCCTAGAAAGTTCTGGGTCTCCGGGTCTAACATCTGATCACCTCAGAAGTGAACTGCTCCCTGGGAGTTCGTGTCCCCAAACCTTCACCCTCTGTGTCCTGGGTCCTGGAGTCCTGGTGACCCAATGGGAGCCATTAGGATCGATGTTCCCATAGCCCCTCTCTTCTCTCTCACTGTGAAAACACCTCAGAAGCAACAATTTAAAATGATAAGCACTTACTGATATGTGCTCACTTCTCTCCTCATGGGTAAGACATCAGAAGAGGTGTGGGGGTGGGGCATGCATGGGGGCCCAGAGACAAGGGGGCCAGGAAAGGGGGATTAGAAGATTTATGGTTGACCTATGACCCTTGTGGATTTCAGGCACCAGGAAAGGGCCAGAGGAGACCACAGGGCTGTATGGGAAGGGTGAAGGAGAGAAAGCCGATTGTATTGACTTTGACAAAAACCACGTGTCTTTCCCTTCCAGCCGCGACCTTTCTTCACCCTTCACTAGAGCTGATTCTTCTTAGTCTGTGTTTGTGCACACGCATGCAGTTTTCTTTTTGTTAAGTGTGTGTGGGTACAGGTGTGTGGGCTCACATGTGTGCACATGTAAACACATGTTGCTTGTGGAGACGTGAGGTTGATCCCTGCGCTCTTCCATCTTACTCACTGACAGGGCCTCTTAATCAAACCCAGAGCACACTGATATGGCTGTTCTTGCTAGCCGGTTTGCTCTGGGGATTCCTATCTCCACCTTCTGAGGTTGGAAGGAATTTCAGGAGGCTTCCATGCCCACCTGGCGGTTAGAGATCTGAACTCCAGACCATTACCTGGCAAACGCTTGACCCCTAAGCCATCTGCCTGAGTCCCGGTCCTGCTTGCTCCCCCCCAAAGATTTATTTATTTATTAATGTAAGTACACTGTAGCTGTCTTCAGAAACACCAGAAGAGGGCACCAGAAGAGGGCATCAGATCTCATTACAGATAGTTATGAGACACCATGTGGCTACTGAGATTTGAACTCAGGACCTCTGGAAGTGTAGTCAGTGCTCTTAACCACTGAGCCATCTCCCCAGCCCCTTGTTTAAACTCTTGAAAGACAGTTTCCTTCTTCTCTGCCACCTACTCACCTTCCTCCATTCTGGGGCCTGCACTGGACCCCTGAGCTCAGGGATGGGGTAATATGCAAGAGTGACCTCCTGAACCCTGGGTCCCATCTTAGGACCTTGAACTTTGAACTTTGGTGAGGTAAAGAACACATCTTTCCAGCAGTTATATTGTATTCTTATTTTTTTATTTACTTTTTAAGTTAAAAAAAATTTTAAGTTTACATTTTATTTATTTGGGGCTGGGAGAGGGGCCATAAGGTGCAGTCAGAGTCAGTTTTCTCCTTCTGTCATGTGGGTTCCAGGGCTTGAACTCCATCAGACTTGGTAGCAAACTCCTCTACAAGCTGAACAGTCTCACCTGGCCTTTATCCTGCGTCCTGTGCCTGTTCCTTCTGACATCTTCCAAACACCTCAAAGCTACTGAAAACTGAAGAGCTGCCTGTTGACAGGAGCTACATGCTCGGGGCCCACCCCCACGGATCACGAGCACAGGAATCTTCTGTAATTTTCCTGACAGCAAAGCCTTCTCCCAGCTCTTTCCCAGGCTTAGACCTTGGGCAGCCATGTTGGCTGAACTCGTCTCTCTTCCTATCTATGGAGAATACCTCATGTTCAGTGGTGAGCCTTGTGTCAATGTGGCACAGCCTAGAGCCATTTGAGAGGGGAATTTCAGTTGAGAGATTTCCCAGATCCAATTGGTCTGTGGTTTTGTGGAAGACTGTCTTGATTGTTAATTTATGTAGGAAGGCCCAGCCCACTGTGGGCGGCTATATTCCCTAGGCCTGTATAAGAAAGCTAGCTAAGCATGAGTCTACAAGTGAGCCTGTAAGGAGCATTCCTCTGTGGTTTCTGCTTCAAATTCCTGCTTTAGTCCTGCACTGACTTCCTGCAGTGATGGATGGCAGCCCACAAGCTGAAACAAATCCTTCCCTCCCTAAGTTGCTTCTGATCAGAGTAAACGCAGGAGTGAAAGATGGCACCCCCTCCATAATGAACAAGATCCTTTCACAGAAGACTCCCTACCTGGGGAAGAAAGTTGGCATGAGGATTGGTTCCACTCAGAAGGGGACACCGGGTGCGCTGCATAGGAAGCAGGGAATGAAGGACTTAGAAGGATCAGGATGTAAGGCTTGCTCTTTCTGAAAAAAGAGTGGGGGTGGAAGGGCTGGGGAGAGGGTGGTGACAGCACCCCACTTTTTGTCCTGTGAGTCGCCAGAGTCTGGACTTCATTGTGTCACAGCCCCAGCTTGACCAGGTGTTAACCATCCTGATTGGGGGTGCTCGGGAAGCCCTGTATGCAGTTCTAAAGGAGTATGTATCATACCATGGCCACACAAAAGCTTTGTGCTCCTAGTGCTAAGGCATAAGTGAGCAGGGCTGCAGATTCTTTTCAGGTTAGACGTTTTGCTTTGTAACAGGGTCTCCTGTAGCCCAGGGTGGCCTTGAACTCACTATGTAGCCAAGAAGGACCTGGAGCTACTGATCCCCCTGCCTCTACCTCTTGAGTGCAAGTGTGCACCATCAAGTATGCAGTGTCAGGGCTTTATGCATGCTAGGTGAGTATTCTACCTGGAAGATAGAGATAGCTAGATCTATGTATCTCTATGTATCTATGTATCATTTATATGTATATATATATACCATATATAGGTTATATAACCCAGCATGTGCGCGCGCACACACACACACACACACACACACACACACAATCTGAGTTACAGCCCCAGCCCACCAACCCCTAGTGTCTAGAGGGATGCAGTTCAGTAATTCAACTAGCATCTAAAGGGTTCCATTAGTGTTATACTGTGGGTTTTTCTTTTTTTTTCTTTTTTTAAGATTTATTTATTAATTATATGTGAGTACACTGTAGCTGTCTTCAGACACACCAGAAGAGGGCATCAGATCCCATTACAGGTGGTTGTGAGCCATCATGTGGTTGCTGGGATTTGAACTCACAACCTTTGGAAGGGCAGTCAGAGCTCTTAACCACTGAGCCATCACTCCAGCCCCCTGTGGGCTTTTCTTATTCCTTGACATCCAAGTCTATGTCCTCTCCTTACAGGTTCTTGTGACTCTTAAGTTTCCTACTCTGTGCTCAGTACATTCCCAGCCCGAGTGAGTTAAGGTCTCAGTATAAATGGCAAGCTCCCTTTTCACTGGGACCCAGAACACCCTCGTGTGTGTGTGTGTGTGTGTGTGTGTGTGTGTGTGTGTGTGTGTTAGAGGCCTTGAGAAGGCATCAGAGCCCCTGTCTAAGGTTACAAGTATCTGTGAATCATTCAACATAGGTGCTTCTGGTAAGAGCAGCAAGTTCTCTTAACGTCTGAGACATCTTTCCAGCCCCATACCTGGATTTTTTTTTTAAATTTCTTTTTATTTTTATGTGCATGTGTGTTTGCCTGCATGCATGTATAAAAGTATCTTTTATTCTTTGGTAATAATTGTCTTTGAGGCTTTCTGTTTCCATATGCTAACCTAGGCCTGGAAGCTTCTACCCTCTGTACAACCTTATCTAGGCCCAGAATGTTTTCAGCCTCTGAGACTTACTGCTGAATGAGCTCCCCCCTTCCTAGTTCTTTCTGAGCTCTGCCTGGCTGGCCAGCTCAGCTGTTCTTGCTCAAAACCCCTTTCATACTAACTGATTTAATCTGGCTTCTCTCTCAGCCTCTGACTTTTAGCTTGGCCTCAAACTAACTCTGGCAGTCTGTTTTAGTCTTCCTGTACCTTCTCATTCTCTGGCTTGTTCTGTCCTCACTTGTGTCTAGATTGTTCTCTTTCTGCCATGTGTCTCTGTAAAACTGTCTCCTCTCCTTTTCTCTCTCTGTGCTGTTTCTCTTCTCTCTTCTTGTGAGAGTTGTGCATAGCCTAGTCTGTCAAATCTTTCATCACTTTGTCTGCCACTCAATTAGACTTCACTTTCAAACATGGGTGTTCCCTTCTACAAACTAACCTTACCTTCACTGTGTGGGATTAAAGGTGGGTACTAAGCATGAGTCTGTGTTTCAGTTGGAGGCATTAAAGGTGTATGTTAAGGGCGAGCCACACCAGAACTAGAAACAGGGCTTTTTCAGTAAATAACACAATCTCCGGGATCACAACATGATCAAATAGCCTGTAACATGCATGTCCATGTATCATGTATGTGCAGTGCCCAAAGAGGCCAGAGAAGGGCATTGGATCCCCTGAAACTGAAGTTAAAGACAGTTGTAAGATACCATGTGAGTGTTGAGAGTTGAATCTAGGTCTCTCCAGCCCCATCCCCCGCACCTGCATTTTAAAATGTAGATTCTGGGAATCAAAATCAAGTCTTCAGAATTCCATATAAGCACTTCATTAGCTGGGCAGGATCACCAGACCTTCAACCCTACCTCAAGGCAAAGCCAGGTGTGGTGAGGCAAGCCTGGAATCCCAGCACTCTGGGCTAAGGAGGAGGAGACACGCACACTAACCAGAGCAAACCTTTCTCCCCCCTTGCCACCCTTCCCAGGGCCTCCCTCCTGCCTGTGTAGTCCATTGGGGAGAATAATATTTACAGATTCAAGTCTTTTGCTTAAAACTCCTGGCAGCATCGATGCCAAGTTACCTGCAAGAGACTTTAGGGATTTTCCCCTTGCATATTCTGAGACTGCAGTCTCTTCTCAGCTAACTCCTGGAGTCTGGTACCATTTGCCCCGCCCATCAGTACTGTAAGCGAGTGGGTGTCTCAGGTTCATTTGCAACAAGAGAACCCTCTCGTGTACCCACATCCCCCCACCCTGCAGTGGTCACGCCATCTGTGTGTCCCCACGCCTCAAACTCCCAGAAGATCAAGTGGATCATTATCACCAGCTCTTCATGAAGGCTTTGGAGCAACTGTTCAAAGACGACAAGGAGACCTAGAGTGTCGCTCCTCCTGCCTCCTTCACCTTCCTCCAGACCTAAGACCCTGAACCCTGGGCCTGGAGACATCCACTATGTCATGATTCAGTCTTTCATAAATGCTAATTCTGCAGGCAAACATGTCCAGACTCGGCCATCCCAAGGTGCTACAAGAACGGTCACCTTAGTCTGGGTCTTTCTCCTGACCTTGAATCTCTTCCCAGTGAGTCTTGGCTGTTTCTTGACCTTGGATAAATCACTACTCTATTCAATTAAGTTTTTATTAACATATGTTAATTATGCACAATGGTGGATTTCCTGGGGCTGCAGAGACGCTCAGTTAAGAAGAGCCCTTGTTGCTCTTTCAGAGGCCTGGGGTTGGATTCCCAGCACACACACAGAGGCTTACAACCACCCTTAACTCGAGTTCTAAGAGATCCATTGCTCTCTTCTGCCCTCCACAGGCACCAGGCATGCACATAGGGCACACGCATTCATACAGGCAAGACACTCATTCACATAAAATAAATCTAAAAGATTACTGGGTTTTACTGTGACACTTTTATACGCGTATACAATGCATTTTGACCGTACACTTACGACCTTCTCTTCCCCCCTCCCTTCCTCTTTCCAACGTGTCTTCTAGGTTCGTGTCTTTTTATTTGTTTGTTTTCCTTGTTTTGGGGACCCAGTGAGTCTCATTAGAATTGTTTACTGGAGAGATATATATATCCCTCACCGGTGGCTATACTTTTGGGGGAAAATGCATCATCCTCCCATAGCAAGCATTAAGATCCTTGCCCAGCCCTCTTCTTTGAACAGGGTCTCATGTCGTACCTCTAGCTGGCCTGGGGCTCACTAGGTAGACAAGCTGGCCTCCCACCTCTTACCACCTGCCTCCTGGTTCCTCCTCTCCATTTTCCCAAGTGCTGGAATAAGGAGTAAGTGCCACTGAGCTGGATCCTTCTCCCTGAATAAACAAGGTCAGAGGCTTAGCTAAGAACTGGCAGCCTTTTAATCTCAGCACTTGGGAGGCAGAGGCAGGAGGATCTCTGGGAGTTCAAGGCCAGCTTGGTCCTCAGAACAAGTTCCAGGACAGCCAAAGCTACACAGTGAAGCCCTGTCTCAGAAAACCAAACCAAACCAACAAATACAAACCAAACCAACAAATATGAACTGGCAGGCTCCAGAACAGAGCTGAGGGGGGATCCTCTGTGGAAGGGTGGCTTTGAAGGGTAAACAGAATTTAAGAAGAGGAGAAGCGAGGGTGGATACTGGAACACAGTGAGCATAAGCTAAACTTGGGATCTGCCCTCCCTGGTGTGCATGCCTATGTTCCCAGCAATGGGGAGACTGAGGCAGGAAGATCATGGATCCAACAGCGAGACGGCAGGTGGAGACAGGAGACCCCACAAAAGTTCACAGGTCACCTACTCTGGTGTACACAATGGTGAACAAGAGATCCACTCTCAGACAAGGGGCAGGGCAGTCAGTACTGACATCTGAGTGCATCTGAATTTGTTTTTTCGAGACAGGGTTTCTCTGTGTAGCCCTGGCTGTCCTGGAACTCACTCTGTAGACCAGGCTGGCCTCGAACTCAGAAATCTGCCTGCCTCTGCTTCCCGAGTGCTAGGATTAAAGGCGTGCTCCACCACTGCCTGGCTTCACACAAATACTCTTACACATCACTCGTGCACAAAGATTTTTCATCTTTGTACTTATCAAAATAGGAGACAACACACGCCCCAGTAAATCTGTAGCTCACAGACCCCAAGGATGAACCTACTACTACTGTATTACTAAAGGGACACACTATCAAATTGCCCTCTCGGTTTGTATCTCCGAACACATAGATTAGTGTCAGCCGGACCTTATCCAAAAAGCTCCTTTGTGTCACCGACAATGGTTAGCACGGAAACTTAACTAATCAAGGTGTAGAGAACAAGCCACTCAGTCTAGGTAAAGGTACCATCTAGGAGGAGGGGGGCAGAAAGATCGTAAGAGTCGGAGGTCCAGGCAGACTGGAGTAAAGCAGTGTCCTATGGGCGTGACAGGATGCTGCACTCACACCAGCTGGGGTTGCTGGGGGAGATCAAGCCAGTGAGGAAGGAGGAGGGAGCCAGAGACCGCACCCCTCACTTAGGAACTGTTGATAGTTGAAGGGACAAGCGGTTTCTTTAAGGATGTCGGCCCTGGTAGGTAAACCTATTCCCTATTCCAGTGGATGGGTCCACAGCCACAAGAATGGGGAGCCCACAAACTGGAATTGATGAGAGAGAGAGAGAGAGAGAGAGAGAGAGAGAGTGCAGGAAGTTCAGAGAATGAGGGGTTCATAATGGACGGGTGCCAGGTGAAAAGTCAATGTAATTGAATTACTTTATATGCATGTATAAGATTTCCCCCAAATTTATATATATATATGTGATATAAGGACTTAAACTAGGGATGGAGACAAAATTAGAGTTGGTGGGAGCTCATGGCCACCATGATGGGTATGGCATGGGTAAGACAAGAGGTAAGATCTGATGGCTTAAGAGTCTTTGTGTGGCCACAGCTGTGGCGGAATTATATTAACCCACTCTGAACTCCCCAGCGGGTGCACGTACCTCCTCTATACCCGCCCAAATGCTGTAGATTCATGAATGAAAGACACACACACACAGTCTTATATTTTAAAAACCTTAAACTGCTCAATGGCTGGGCCACTCCCTAACTCCACATGGCTGACACACACTCCCCTCTGATGTTCCTGAGTTAATATTTACTAAATCTAAGCCGGACAGTGGTGGTACACACCTTTGATCCCAGCACTTGGGAGGCAGAGGCAGGTGGATTTCTGAGTTCGAGGCCAGCCTCGTCTACAGAATGAGTTCCAGGACAACCAGGAAAGTAAATAAATATGTACTAAATCTGTATTTTATCTTTGCTGCCTGGACCCTGCTGGGCAGCCCTCCTGGGGCTGCTTTCCCCTTGCACCTACATGTAGGGTGTCTTACTCTCCTGCACCTTCCAGGGGTGGTCTCTCTCTCCATCTGTCTGTTCACTGGCGTTGTGCTTGTATCTAGGACTAAAAATAAGAAGAATTTGTCAGCTGGACAAGATGATTCATGCCTGTAATCTCTGGGGATGCTGAAGCAGGGATCTCTGAGTAGGAGGCCAGCCTGAGCTACACAGTGAAACCCTGTCTTGAATAATAATAATAATAATAATGATAATGATAATAATGATGACAAGTTGTTTGAGTGCGATCAGAATTCAACGATATTTACCATTAGATGTTTGCTGTCCTATAAAATGTATTCAGGAGAATTTTTCTTGTTCCCAGATGAAAATTTGGGCAATTCTATAACTTAGGTTGGTCTTGTTTCAGATAGTAAGGTTTTTGTGGTTTTTTTGTTTTTATAAAGACAGAGTCTCATGTAGCCCAGGCTACCTCTGAACTCACGGTGTGAAGACAGGATGCCTTTGAATTGCTGATCTTCCTGTCTTCACTTCTACATCTAATTTTATTCTGTCCTGGGAATGGAACCCAGGGGTATTCTGCACATGTTAGACAAGCAGCCTACCAACTGATCCATCTCTCCAGCCCTCCCTCCTGATAGTATTTTTCATGGTGAGTGAGTGCATGCGTGCGAGCCCCAGCAGCCCCAGCCAGCCTTTGTCTCTGCTACCCCTAGGGCTGAGGTTATGGTATAGATGGGGGTTACAGTGTGTATGTTTGGCCAGGACATTCAACCCCTGGTGTGCTCCAACCCAAACTTTGGAGCAGGAGGCTTCCTCTCCCATCCCCTCCCCTCCTCTCCCCCCTCCTCTCCTCTCCTCTCCCATCCCCTCCCCTCCTCTCCCCCCTCCTCTTCTCTCCCATCCCCTCCCCTCCTCTCCCCCCTCCTCTCCTCTCCCATCCCCTCGCCTCCTCTCCGCCCTCCTCTCCTCTCCCATCCCCTCCCCTCCTCTCCCCCCTCCTCCTCTCCTCTCCCATCCCCTCCCCTCCTCTCCTCTCCCATCCCCTCCCCTCCTCTCTCCCCTCCTCTCCTCTCCCCTCCCCTCCTCTCTCCCCTTCTCTCCTCTCCCATCCCCTCCCTTCCTCTCCTCTCCCATCCCCTCCCCTCCTCTCCTCTC
>JADRCH010000159.1:2815556-2872770 GCA_019843965.1 Rhynchomys soricoides
CCCCTCCCCTCCTCTCCTCTCCCATCCCCTCCCCTCCTCTCCCCCCTGGTCTCCCCCCTCCTCTCCCTCCTCCTCTCCTCTCCCATCCCCTCCCCTCCTCTCCATCACCTCCCTCCTCTCCCTTCTTCTCTTCCTCCCTCCTTTCCCCTCCCCTTCCCTTCCCATCCCTCCCCTCCCTTCCTTTCTCCTCCCCCTCCCCTCTCCCCCTCTCTTTCCAGAGCTCCATATCCCAGAGTTCAAGGCTGTTGTGGGTCTTCCCCTCGACCAATAGTGAACAGGATGCTCCCATCACTGTGTGCCTTTTGCTTGCAGTCTGAAGACTAACATAAATGTACTTAACTTAAGAGGCTCCACAAGCTCTTCTCAGGAACCTTTTCTCTCCCTGCCATCCTTGGAGTGGCCACCAGGGGGTGATCTCTTCTTCAAAAGGCAATTCTGTCTGTTCCTTTCCGGTTTAAAACCTGACTGGCCAGTCTGACTCACCCGGAGGGAAGGCAAAACTTCGTCTCAAACTCATAGAGATCCACCTGCCTCTGCTTCCAGAGTTCTGGGACCAAAGGCATGTGCCACCACACCCAGCCCTGTCTGTTTGGATTGTTTGGTTTCTACTTTTAAGGCAGGATCTCACTTTGTAACCCAGGCTAGCTTTGAATTTGCAAATCTCCTTCGTCTGCTTCCTGAATGCTGAAATTACAGCTCCGTGGAGCTCACAGAGCAGGAGGCCTCTCAGCCCTGGATTTTGCTAGAGACCAGCTTCTATCTGGAGAAGAACTTCTCGGTGCAATTCACTATCCATTTCCAGACTATCTTCCCAAGCCTGCAATCTGCCAGGTCTTAAAGATCCCCAACATTTGCTTGGCAGTGCCAGCACACACCTTTAATCCCAGCACTCGAGAGATAAAGGCAGGTAGATCTCTGAGTTCAAGGCCACCCTGGTCTACAGAGTGAGTTCCAGGACAGCCAATTCTATCACAGAGAAACCCTGTCTCCAAAAAAAAAAAAAATTCTCCATACCCCTCTGTGTATTATACATGTCTGCATCTGAAAGTAATGGTCGAGTAAAGTAGAACACATTGGTCATCTCAACACTAGGAAGGTCCAAGTGGGGAGATATTGAATTCAAGGCCAGTCAAGGCTCATAGTGAGACCTCATCATATATCTCACAAACAAAAAGTCTGATTCACTACATGGAGCAACTCATTAATTTGAGATTGGTATTTTAAAGATTTATATTAATGATTTTGTGTATGTGTATGGGTCTGTACACATGAGTACCCACAGAGGCCAGAAGAGAGTGTCCAATTCTCTGGAACCAGAGCTGTAGGTGGGTGTGGGCTGCCACCCGGATGCTGAGAACCAAACTCAGGTCCCCTGTAAGAGCAGCAAGTGCTCTGAAGCACTGAGCCATCTGTCCAGCCTCTAATTTGGAAATGAGTAAGGGAAACATTTCATTATTCAGCCAGCATGCCTTGAGAAATATGGCTCAGTACATTTACAGTGAAGGAAGACAAATCTTCCATCAGAGAGTTCAGCTATTCTATGACAGCATGCTGGCAGAATCGTTTGCTAGGTGGTGGCACAGAGGTTTGAACTCAAAGTTTTACAAATGGTGGGCATAAGGGTTGGTTACGGCAGGGAGCAGATTCAATCCCAGTACTCCCAAGGCAGAGGCAGATGGATCTCTGTGGGTTCGAAGCCATCCAGGTCTACATTGCAAGCTCCAGGATAATCAGGGCTACACAGTGAGACCCTGTCTGAAAAACCAAAGATAAAGAGGATAGTGAGATTAGTGAGATGGTTCAGTGGTTAGAGATGCTAAATCTGAATTTAATCCCCATGGCCCATGTGATGGAAGAAGAGAACTGAGTCTTGGAGGTTGTCCTCTGACCCCCACATAGACACTGTGGCAGGTGCTTGTACACACACACACACACAAACACACACACACACACACACACACACACACACGGGGGGGAAGAGGAAGGGAGGGAAAGAGAGAGAGAAGAGAAAAAATTCTAAGACATGCTTTTAAAAGCTAAGCATGTAAGCTGAAAGGTGGTGTCACATCTTTAATCCCAGCACTTAAGAGTGAGAGCCAGGAGGATCTCTGAGTTCGAGGCCAGCCTGGTCTACATGAGAATTCCAGGACAGCCAGGGCTATACAGAGAGACCCTGTCTTAACAAACAAATATCTCAATTTGTACCAATCATTTTCTCATGTTGAGGCAGAGGTGACATCAGCAGGACCCTGTCCTAAGAGGTCACCATCAAGGCTGATGGCTCTTCCATCTCTCTGACTCACGAAGCTCCCACGGGTGTTCCTAGAACCGGGCAATTCTGCCTACGGAATAAACAACAGCGGCTTCCATTAGGGCTGAATTATGATGAGCAGCCTGTAATGAAACTCCGATGAAGAATAGCTGCTCCGATTGGCTCAACAATAATTCCTCCCATTACCTGAGCCTGTGTGCCAGAAATACTGCACCGAGTCCTTTCTGTGCATCATCTCATTCAGCCCTTACGGGAAGCGAGGTGTTAGGTCCTCTTTATAGAAAGAAAGACATCGTGATTCACCAGTAAGCCTGACATCAGTGATCCATTGCCTCCTGCGCCATCCAGACCATTCCTCTAAGTGCTGCCTTTCTGAGTCAGGCGCTTAGGCATTCTTTGGCTCTGTGACTATGTGCCAGTTACTTAACCCTTTTGTCTCTGGTCTCCTTTCCCTCCCTCCTTCCCTCCTCTCTCTCTCTCTCTCTCTCTCTCTCTCTCTCTCTCTCTCTCTCTTCTCCAAGACAGGGTTTCTCTGTGTAGCCCTGACTGTGTGTAGCCCTGACTGTCCTAGAACTCTCTCTGTAAACCAGGCTGGCCTCAAACTCAGAGATCCACCTGCCTCTGCCTCCCAAGTGCTGGGATTAAAGGTGAGCACCACCACCCAGCTCTTCTATTGTTTTAAAAGTTAGCTCATTGTAAAGGTTATGAAGCCTCTGAGGGATAGTGGGGACTATAGCTCAGTGGCTAGCTGCTTACCTAGCCAGCAGGAGGTCCTAGGTTCTATCTCCAGCACTGCATAATCTAAATGGTGAATGATGGCTCATGTCTATAATCCCAGTACTAGGGAGGTAGAAACAGGAGGCTCGGGAGTTGAAACTTACCCTCAGCTACATAAAGACCCAGAGGCCAACCTGGGCTACATGAGACCCTGTTTTTCTTTTTAAGCATATGAGGGCTGTCACAATGGCTCAATGGGTACTTGGTGGTCACTTGCTACCAAGCCCAGCAATCTGGTCTCCATCTTCAGCATCCACAAGATGGAAGAACAGAACCAACTCCTAAAATAAATTATCTTCTGGGTTCCACACGTGTACTGTGGCCCACAGGTGTCCCACCCATAATTAAGCAACTGTAGGGGTTTGTTTGTTTGTTTGTTTGGTTTTGGTTTTTTGAGACAGGGTTTCTCTGTATAGCCCTGGCTGTCCTGGAACTCACTCTGTAGCCCAGGCTGGCTTTGAACTCAGAAATCGACCTGCCTCTGCCTCCCAAGTACTGGGATTAAAGGCATGTGCCACCCTGCCCGGCTTAACTGTAATGTTTTAAGTTATTGGGTTTTTAAAGTTTTTGTTTGTTTGTTTGGTTTTGGTTTTTTTTGAGACAGAGTTTCTCTGTGTAGCACTGGCTGTCCTGGAATTTGCTCTGTAAATCAGGATGGTCTCAAACCTATGATCCACATGCCTCTGCCTCCCAAGTGATGGGATTAAAAGCATGAAAGTATTTTGCTTTGTTTTATGTGCATGGGTGTTTTTGCCTACATGTTTATCTGTGCACCACCTATTATGTGCAGTGTCCACAGAGGCCAGAAGAGGGCATCAGATCCCTTAGTATATCCCTTACAGATAGTTGTGAGCTGCCACTGGGTGCTCAGAATCAAACCCAGGTCCTCTGGAAGAGCAGCCAGAGCTCTTAACTGTCCTCCAGGACTGGACTTATCTCTCCAGTCCTGTCAAATGTGATTTAAAAAAAAAATACACAAGAGCTGGTGTGATACTGAATGTCTGTAATCCCAGCCTTTGGGGGATTGAGGCAGGAGGCAAGCCTGGGTTACATAGCAAAAGCCTGTCTCCATTAAAAGAAAGGAAAAAAAGCAAAGCAAAACAAAACAGAAAAGGCTTATTCTCACTCTTAGATTCTTAGTAGTTTCTATTTTAAGTATGTGCACATATGTGTCTATGTGAGTGTATGTGTATGCATGTGTGCAGGTGTGTGTGCACTCACAGAGGCCAGAAGAGGCTGCCGGGTCCCTTGGAACTAGAGTTGCAGGCATTTGCAGGATTCTCTGATTATTTCATGGGGGGGGGGGGGGGCTGGGATCTGAACCCCAGTCCTCCAGACTGTGCAACAAGCACTCTTAACCACTGCTATCTCTCTAGTCTCTACTGATTTACTTTTGAGGCAGGGTCTCCTGTAGCCCAGGCTGACCCCAAACTCCCTACATAGCTGAGTATGATCTTGATTTCTGGATCTTCCTGCCTTCATTTATGGAATGCTAGGGCTATGGTTGTGTTTCACTGCACTGTGGTTTGTTTATTTGTTTGTCTGTTTTGTATTTTCAAGACAGCAACTCACTGTGTAGCTCTGACTGCCCTGTAACAACTCACTTTTTAGACCAGGCTGGCCTCAAACTCAGATCTGCCTGTCTCTGCCTCTCAAGTGCTGGGATTAAAGGTGTGTGCCACTAAGCTCTAGCCCCGATTGCTCCAGCCCCAAGGACAGACTCTTAATACATTTAGAATTTGGATGGGAAATGGCTCTTGAGCTCATCTGTTTCAATACATGGTCACCATCTGGTGGTATTGTTGGAAAGATTTTGAAACAATTAGAAGGTGCCCAATCACGGGCCTAAGTGGTCACTGAGGGTGCTCCGTGAGGCTTTATGACCTGGCCCCATATCTTGTTCCCTTTCTGCTTCCTGAATGTGGAGGTACTTCCCATTCTTTCCTCCATGAAAGACCGTATCACTCCAAACCGCAAGCCAGAGGAAGTCCTTCCTCTTCAGCTGCTCCTTGTCAGGCCTTTGGCCACCACAACAGGAAGAGTAGCTAATTCACCCACTTCAAGGGTGTTCCCCTTAACGACCTAACATTCTTCCACTAGGCCATGCCCCCTAAAGCAGTACCACAGGTGAGCAACCAAACCTCAAATACATGGTGGAGCTTTAGGAGATATTTCTGATCCTAATGATAGTGGGATCTAGTCCCAAGCCATGGACACTCTCAGAATTTATTTCCACATCAGTAAAACATGTAAGCAATCATATGGTGTTGGTACCTTTCTCACTGCCATGAGCAAATACCAGATGGAGGTGACTTAAGAGAGAAAGGGTTAGCCAGGCAGTGGTGGCTCACGCCTTTAATCCCAGCACTTGAGAGGCAGAGGCAGGCGGATTTCTGAGTTCGAGGCCAGCCTGGTCTACAGGGTGAGTTCTAGGACAGCCAGGGCTACACAGAGAAACCCTGTCTCGAAAAACCGAGAGGGGGGGGGGGGAAGGGTTTCCTTTGGCTCACAGTTTCATGGGATACAGTCCATGATGGCTTCTCTTTATTGTCAGCTTGACTGGATCTAGAACCACCTAGGAGACACTCCTTTGAGTATGTCTGTGAAGGGTTACTCAGAGAGTTTAACCAAGGGGAGAGGGCAAAGTCTCAGTGTGAGTGGTACCATCCCATGGGCTGGGGTCCAAGGCTTAATACAAAGGGGAAATGCATTCTACCTCCTGACCACAAAGGCAAGAGCAGCTGCCTCGAGACTCTGAAGCTATAATGTTGCCCCCACAATGGACTGTGCCTTCAAACTGTGAGTCATCAGAAACTTCTTTCCTTCTACTTATCTTGTCAAAGCAACTATGTAAGGATCAAATACATACCCCATCATGTCAGGGCTCCAAAACCACCTCAAACAGCATCACTTGTTGGAGACTGAACTGTTCAAACACATAAGCCTGGGGGGACATTTCACAGCAGTTACAACCACCAGCTGCCTACTGTGTTCTGAGAAATATTCCAAATAGCATTGAAAACACACAGGGTGGTACTGTGATTCATAATGCATCATGGCCTCGAGGGGACCCTGGAACACAGGGCTGCTGAGTCAAAGGCCTTCTCTCCTGCCTCTCACAACCTCTTGGCTAATCTTAAACTGCAGAAGCTTCTGGGGACGTCTCGCCAGGGTGTTTGTCTACCATGCACAAGCTCCTTAGATTTATTACTAATCACTAATCACACACACACACACCCCACAGAAGGAGGAGGAGGAGGAAGAGAAGTAGTCAAAGTGTAGCTCCCACATTCCATACTTTTATCCATACATTAGAATGTCAAAAGCCACCACTGTTGTCATCTGTGTGATGTTTATGGTAGGGCTTGGTGGCACTGGCACTGGAAGTCATAAAGATCTGCCTGCCTCTGCCTCCGCCCCAGCCTACTCTGCCCCCCTGCCTCTGCTTCCTGAGTGTTAGGGTTAAAGGTGGCTTAAGAGCACTTGCTGCCCTTGCAAGAGGACCTGGTTCAATTCCCCGCACTCACAGGCATGGGCTTACTTACATTTGTCTTCAACTCCGAACCCAGGGGCTCTGATGGCACCAAGCACACAAACACACAAGTGGTTCACAGACATGCATGAAGGCAAGACACCCAGACATACAAACAAAGAAAGGAAAAAATAAAAGGAAACCACAAACCCTTTTCATCCATGCAGTTAGGACAAGGATCTGAGCTTTGTCTATAGGACTTCATGTTATCACTTGTCCCTGGGGTCCCGTGCCCAAGGAGACCCTTGCCAAACAGACAACTTCTTCAAAATCTCTCTTACTTCACTCCTTCACTCTGAGAGGGGAGCTGAGGGTCTGGGAAGACCCTCTCTCAACAGCTTCCATTCCTTCCTGAGTGAGGTCTTCTAAGACCTATCTCTCCTAACCTTGCAGCCTGCCCGGCTTGACCTGTAACCCTTTCTCTGCCTACAGGGTGTCTCTTCCAATCTCCTTTCCCACTGATATTCCTGTGCAGAAAGGACACGAAGTAGCATGGTTTTTAAATTCATAGTCCCCCTGGTGAGGGATTTTTGTTTGTTTGCTTGCTTGCTTGTATAGCCCTGGAAAACTCACTCTGTAGACCAGGCTGTCCTAGAACTCAGAGATCCTCCTGCCTCTGCCTCCCAAGTGCTGGGATCAAAGGCGTACATCACTGCCACCTAGCTAGAATTACACACACACACACACACACACACACACACACACACACACATATTTTCTTGAGACAGGTTCTCACTATATAGCCCTGGATAACCTGGAACTCACAAGGTAGACAGATCTCACACTCACAGAGATCTAACTGCCTCAGGGAAGGGTTTAAAACATTTTTAAATAAAGATTTATTGTATTGTATGTGTATGAGTGTTTCGCCTGCTTGTCTGTATGTGACTGGTGCTGGTTGAGACCAGAGAAGGAGGTTGGATTTTCTACAACTGGAGTGGATGCTGGGAACCACCCACATAGTCTTCTGCAAGAGCAACACACTCTTAAGCATTGAGCTCTCTCTTCAGCCCCTTAATTTAAAACAAACAAACAAACAAAATTATCTTTCGTAGTTTGGTGGTGGCTCATGCCTTTAATCCCAGCACTCAAGAGGCAGAGACAGGCTTTGAGTTCCAAACCAGCTGAGTGTACAGAGTGAGTTTCAGGACAGCCAGGGCTACACAGAGAAACCCTACCTCAAAAACCAAACCAAACCAAACCAAACCAAACCAAACAACAACAATAATTCTGTATTTTAAAAAAGCTACCTTTTGCGTCTGCAGATGCACTGAGAGTCATGAGGTATTGTGTCTGAAGGTCTGTATGGGAATCTCCTCGGGTTTATGGCTTCCTTGTTGCTGCTAGCCTTCTGTCTGCTGTTCTCGCTCCTTCCCATCTTTGGGGTGTTCGTGTGGTTGGTGTCTTCATCTTAGCTGCTTCCATCTCATTCCCTTCCTTCCCCAGTACTGGGGAGCCACCAGCCTCAGGGGTACTGATATTTCAGAAGTTATGTGGTTCAAGGGGACAGGGGTGGGGTGGATGTGGGTGGGTCTGCGGCATGCCCAGTGACTCCATCCACCCTGCTCTCCTGGAGCCATCACTCGTGTTTATGATGATGTAAGGATGCTGGTATAGAGTGGGGTGAGGAAGAACACACTATCTGGGGCTTGGTCCTATGTACTCCTGACCTATCTCTCTCACCAGGCCCTGCAGGCCGGGGGCTGTCTGTGAGTCCATCTAGACACTCTTTGAGAATTAGTTCCTCCAGGTGGTGGCTGCACATGCTTTTAATTCTAGCACTTGGTAGGCAGGGGCAGATGGATCTCAGAGTTTGAGGCCAGCCCGGTTTACAGAGTTTGTTCCAGGACAGCCAAGGCTACACAGAGAAACCCTGTCTGGAAAAACAAAACAAAAACAAAAACAAAACAAAAACCAATCAAGAGTTAGTTCCAAGGTATCAGGTCTACTTCAGGGTAGAGAACGGTCAGAGTGAAGCAAGATGCTCAGACTAACCCACAGTCTGGGTTCACCTGGAACCCCTATCCCACCAGTGACCAGCACTCACCTCTGGTGTTCAGGGACTTTAGACTCTTTGCTTATGTCCCCCATTTTGGAAACAGAAGTAGAGGGAATGGGGCTGGTGAGCTGGCTCAGTGGGTAAAGGCACCTGGTCACCAAGCCTGACCACCTGGATTTAATCTCCAGGACCCATGTGATAGAAAGAGAGACTCCCTCTGTAGACCAGGCTGGTCTTGAACTCAGAAATCCACCTGCTTCTGCCTCCCAAGTGCTGGGATTAAGGGCATGCGTCACCATTGCCCGACTCTTTTTTTTTTTAATTTTTTAATTTTATTTTTTGATACTTTATTTACATTTTAAATGTTCTCCCTTTCCAGATTCCCTGTCCCCTCCCCCTGCCTCTATGGGGGTATTCCCCCAACCACCCACCCACCCACTCTCATCTTCCCTCCTTGGCATTCCCCTATACTGGAGCATCTAACACCCTCAGGCCCAAGGACCTCTCCTCCCCCCCGATAGCTAACAAGACCCTCCTCTGCTACACATGTGGCCAGCACCATGGGTCCCTCCATGTGTATTCTTTGGTTGGTGGTCCTGTCTCCGGGAGCATTGGGAGGTCAGGCCAGTGGACACTGTTGCTCCCTCCATGGGACTGCCAACTCCCTCAGCTCCTTCAGTCCCTTCTCCAACTCCTCCATCTGGGACCTCATGCTCAGCCCAGTGGTTGCTGTGAATTGAATCTTGGGTATTCCGAACTTTTGGGCTAATAACCACTTATCAGTGACTACCTACTGTGTTCATTTTTCTGTGACTGAGTTACCTCGTTCACGATGATATTTTCAAGTTACATCCATTTGCTTGTGAATTTCGTGAAGTCGTTGTTTTTAATAGCTGAGTAGTCTTCCATTGAACTTCTGGTTTCTTTGGAAAGCTTTGGAAAGTCAGTTATGTCAAATGGTGTTCTGCTGGGGCACACAGGGGAAAGGAGATCTTGCTAAAGCAGACATGTGGAAGGACCCATGAGGAAGGAGTGTAAACATGACCCCACAGTGGGAGACAAGAGCTGAGCTTTGATTACGTTCGCTCCACCTCACTGTTTTTCACAATGATGTGCGTGTATTGGTCCGCCTTACATGGCGTTGTTGATCTCCAGTAGTGCTGACTCCAGAGAGAACTCACCAAGAACTGCTGATGAGGTTCCTGGGGCAGCTGGCCACTACCGTGGCTTGACCTCAGGCTGGTTGGTGAGCCAGAAAGTTTCTTCAGGATTGAACTACAGCTGCTGGTTCATGCCTGGTGTCTACTTGCAGAAAGGACTGGACTGCAGCTACCGGTTCGTGTGTGGTGTCTGCCTGCCTAGAAGACTGGTCTGCAGATGCTGGGTCATATTTGGTGTTTACTATGGGACTGAACTGCTGAGAAAGAAAATCAAGCTTGCCCCCAACAAGCTATTGCTGAGCAGGTCCACTTCCCCATATCCTGATGACTTTTCTCTTCCACTACTGCTTTCACTGGGTGGTGGGGTAACAAGGAAGTTGAACCCTTATTAAAAGTAGGTTGCAAAAAATGTATGCCTACAGTGGATTTCTAAAAAACTGTAGTAACCATTGAAGTAACTTGATGCTGAAGGAACATGAGAATAGATTGATAAGTCCTTCCTTCTTTGGGATTCTGGGAACTCCCCACCCTGACTTCTCCCTCCCACACCCCAAGCAATCTTATCCGAGAAGCACCCTTTGGAACAGTCTCCCCATCCCAGAAGCAACGGAGGGAAACATGAGCCTAATGTCTTTGATTATTCAGGCGAGTCCCAGTTCCGGGCTATTCATGCTTTGCCCCACGGGACTCTGGAACATTAATGGTTCTGTCACCATGGGTCTGACAGTTTATAGTTTCTCCAGGAACAGAGCACAGTTGGTTCAGGTTATCTAAAAATATAAATGGTTTTCTTCTCTCACAGTATGGACCATAGGGATCAAACTCACATTGTTGGGCTTGGCAGCAAGCACCTTTGACCACTGAGCCATTTTTGCTGATTCCTGAAGTAGGGGTCAATAGCTAACGTCTTCATTTTCTGAATGAAGGGGACACGGGGTTTCTAGACATGCAGGTCTGTGTGTTAGTATGCAATGGCTGATGGAGTAGCCAAGGTCCCCTAAGAATGTCACTTCTGGCTCTACATCAGTGTGGCCTGTCCAGATAGATCCTTTGACTCCAGACAGGGAATCAACCTCACAGTTCTGTCTTTTCTCTTCAGACTGGGTTTGGAGACCCAGGTAAAGCAAAACGAGGCTTCCTCCCATAACCTAGAAGTTAGAGAACTTAACCATCTCAAATATCAATCTCCTATTGTAAAAAAAAAAATTGAACCTTGTGGTTGTTAATTTTTATTATTTATTGAAGACAGGGACTAATAATATAGCCCTAGGTGGCTTGGAAGTCACTACGTAGACCAGGCTGGCCTTGAACTTAGAGAAATTGGTCTGTCTCTGCCTCTTGAGTGGCACGATTAAAGAAAGGCAAGTACTGCTACACTTGGGTATTTTATTTATTTATTTATTTTCATTTTTCGAGACAGGGTTTCTCTGTACAGCCCTGGCTGTCCTGGAACTCCGTCTGTAGACCAGGCTGGCCTCGAACTCAGAAATCCGCCTGTCTCTGCCTCCCAAGTGCTGGGATTAGAGATGTGCACCACCACTGCCCGGCTTGGGTGTTTTAAAAATATTAGCATATATTATTGTATACAATAATAAGTTTCAGTCACTGCACATGTATCTGGCCTAACATATTCTGACCATGTTCCCTCCCCTTCACCCTCTTTTGACCCATTGCCTGGTCCTAAGTTTGTTTCTGTTGCTGCGATTAAAAATCAATCCAGTCAAGCAAGGGTTCGCTTCAGTGCACAATTCCAGGTCACAGATCATCCCAACAGAGCAGTCAAGGTGCCAGGGATGCTCATACTACACACACAGTCAGGAGCACAGAGAAATGAACGCCTGCATGCTCAGTGCTCAGCTTGATTTCTCTGCTCTTATACAGTCTGGGATCCTCAGCCTAGGGAATGGTGCTGCCCACAGTGGGCTGGGTCTTCCCCTATCTATGAATTAATGAAGAATTAAGACAATCCTGTGCAGGCACACCCACAGGCCAACCTGATTTAGACAGTCCATGAGACTTTCTTTCCAGGTGATTCTAGGTTGGGACGGGTGGACAATTGAAAGTAGCTGTCACGCACCATGATCCTTTTCCTTTCCCCAGCTATTTCTCCTATTTTCAAGGCTCAATGTGTGTGTGTGTGTGTGTGTATGGTGTGTCTGTGTGTGTAACGGTGTCCTTCATCAGGGCTGTTTACAGAAGATGAAGGAGAGTTTATTTACAGGAGTATAGGTGACAAACCAGCTGCTACACCACTGAAGAAACCATCGTACCTTTCCCTAGCAGCTGTTAACTTCTATAGATCCTGGAGGGGCAGGGCCTTATGGTTCCTTCCCTTCTCCATGACAGGATGTTGATGGTCTGAGACTTGTGCAGATCTTGTACAGGTAGAGCCTTGTGGTTTTGGGGGGCCCCAGGAGGAGCTCTGATCTGCTTTAAGCCTACTTTCTCAGCTTAGAAGTCCCTGCTTCACCTCATCTGGGCTGACCTGACTGGGGGCAGATTAGAAAGACCCAGGCAAGAAAGAAGAAGCAGGAGCTCTTCCTTTAAAAGAGGCTGGAGAAATGGCTTAGGCCAGTGGTTCTCAACCTTCCTAACGCTGTGACTCTTTAACACAGTTCCCCATGCTGCAGGGACCCCAACTATAAATCATTCTCATTGCTACTTCACGACTGTGGTTTTGCTACTGTTATAATCCATAATGTAAATATCTGATAGGCAGGTTGTCTGATATGTGACCCCTGTGAAAGTGTGGTTCAACCCCTCAAAGAGCCACATTCACAGCCCACAGATCGGCAACTGCTGACTTAAGCAGTTTAGAGGACATACTGCTCTTACAGAAGACCTCAGTTCTGTTCTCAGCACCCACTTTGGGAAGATCACAACCATCTGTAATTTCAGTTCAGGGACTCTGATGCCCTTGGGCACTAGACATGCACCTGGTCCACAAACATGGATGCAGAAAAAAGCACCCATACAAAAATAAATGAATAAATGAATAAAAAACAGTGTTTTCCTCAAACACCTCTTAGTGCCATAGCTGGTGAAGAAGTCAGCTCAGAAGCTTTGGAAAATTCCTCCAGACCCCCGAGCAGGTAGGCACCTATCCCCTCCTGGAAGAAACAGGTTAGAGGGCACGTAGGCTGGAAGGGAGGGGCTGATTAAGCCCCTACTACCTCATTCCCTAAAGACCAATCAGTTTAAAAGTCACACTGTTCTGCTAACCACATTGTGCCTAATGGCTGCTGCTCTAAAAACTATAAAAGCTCACTGAAAGGGATTCATGGGGTCGTTCTCCCCCTCCTTGGTGTGCAGGGTGACCCCAGCATGCTGGAACAATAAATTCCTCTTGCTTTTTGCATCGATCCCTGATTCCATGATGTTCACTTGGGGGTCTCTGGTAAATTAAGGCTCCCCAGAGTCTTATACTGGTTCCCCTTCTTTAAGCCAGGGTTCTGCTTTTAAAAGTAAATCGATACATAAGTACCAGCCAAGCTGATATCATCCTTACCTAGTGGCTGGTCTGTGTCCCTGGGGTGCTGACTAACGAGGCTTCATCAGGTAATAATGGGCTGAAGAGCATGGAGGAGTGGTTCATACAGAGGAGACCAGTCTGGGAATGGTGGCCATTGGGACTTAGGGATGAAGGTCTTTTCTCTTTGGCCTTGTCTCTGGGCAGAGAAAATAGAACTGGCCACCAAGAACATGCCAGGTTCACAGGGAGGCACTCAGCAGGAGGCTTGAAGGAAACAGTGTGTAAAGAAGCTGTTATGTGTGAGGTAATACAGCAGGAAGAAGAGGAAGAGGAGGGGAGGATTGTGGTGGAGACTTTGTTTCCAGGATCAGCAGTGGTCCAGGAAGAAGAGGGGGAGAAAGGGGAACTGGATGTATGGTGGCACAAAACTCGAATCGCAGCACTCTGAGGACAGAGACAAGGTGATCTCTAACTTCAAGGCTTGCCTGGTCTAGCTATATAGTGAGTTCCAGGCCAGGCCAAGGAGGAGGATGAAGAAAAGGAGAAGGGGGGGGGGGGAGAGAAGGAGGAGAGGGAGGGGGAGGGAAAGAGAGAAAGAGGGGAGGGGGAGGAGGAGGAGGAAGGGAGTAAGAGGGGAGGGGTAGGGGGAAGAGAGAAAGAGGGGAGGGGGAGGAGGAGGGGGAAGGGAGTAAGAGGGGAGGGGAGGAGGAAGAGAGAAAGAGGGGAGGGGGAGGAGGAGAGGGAAGGGAGTAAGAGGGGAGGGGGAGGGGGAAGAGAGAAAGAGGAGGGAGAGGAGGAGGGGGAAGGGAGTAAGAGGGGAGGGGGAGGGGGAAGAGAGAAAGAAGTAAGGAAGAATTCCAAATGGGAAAGAAATGGTTTATAGTTTGATCCCTACAAAAAGGTAGACGAATTTGGAATACGCAGTAGAGAAGTCTCCAAGGGGACAGAACAGAGAGAGGAGGGTCAGAGGGAGAATGGAGGAGAGGCAACAGAAAGGCTCAGATTAGGCGAGGTAGCAAGCTGGGCGTGTGTAAATCTTGGGGTTAGAGCAAGAGACACAGAACATGAGGAATGGACTAGATGCTCTCGCAGCTGCAGAGCTCAGAGTCCTAGGAAACGGCTCTTCCACCAGCTCTGGAGTCCCAGCTCCACTGGTCTAGAATTCCCCTTGTCAGCCTGTGCTCGGTGACAGCACAGATGTCTTGGTCAGGTGAACGTACAGTGATGCCAGGGGTTGGGCCTGGTAGGGAGCTCCCTAGTGACTTTGGACCTCAGATCATATTGGAGTACGCAGCGGAAGCCTGGAGACCCTGGAGAAGCTGGAGGAGACCCTGTCGGCAGGAGAGGTTGGGTGTGGTACCCTGAGGTTGCTGCACCAGGAGTGGCCTAAGATCCTGCACTGTTTCTGCTCACAGATAGTCAAGGAACAATCACGGGGCGGGGTGGGGAGGGGCCAAGTTGGTGTGGCTCATCAGAGGCGACCAGTCCCAACTGAAGAAATTCTTCTTAATCACAAAACCGGTGAGGACAAAGGATGCTCAGATGACCTGGCATTCCATCTCCACGGCCAAACGATCCTGCCAATTCTTCAAGAAGCTAAAATTTGAACCTTCATGCCCCCTCCCCTCACTCAACCCTTTGGCCCATCTCCCTTTCATCCCTTTTTGGAGATCCAGGGACCCAAACAGCTGTGTCTCCTCCCTGTTCCAAACTCATCCATCTTTCTGTGGGGATCCAGGTAGTGGGATCCTTTTGACTGGTCCATCCCTGACACTTTGAGGGACTCAGACTTTCACTTCACCTCCATCCATTAAGCTAAACCTCCTGTGTAGCAGCCCAGGTGAGAGAGACTGCGGGGGTGATAATTTTGCGAGAGACCAGCCAGCCCTCTGGTCTCCTGGTGCACCTTCATTAGTGGTCCCCTTTAGGACATTCTTTTAGCCCCATTCATGAGGGGAGGCTGCTGCGGTCCGAGCCGGACTGTGGTCAACATGGTCAAGGGTTCCACTGCACACACTGCCAGAAAGATGGGTGTCTAAGGCCTCGCCTCCAGAAAGGATCCAGAAGCTCTTCAGAACCCCTCCTCTCCTGCCAATCCCGAGTCAGCCCCGCCTCTGCCATTGGAAATAGGATGATTCTTTAAAAACAAACAAAAACAAAAAGCCTTCACTTTTTTTTTAACATTTAATTTGTGTATGTGTGAGAACGTGTGTATGGCACTGTACACGTATGACGTTTAGATTGTACACGTTCCTCTATATTGGTCCAGGGGCTCAGTCCCAGGATGTCAGCTCGTCGACAAGAGCCTTTGGCCACGAGCCATCTTGCAGGCCCTAACCTCTAATTCTAAACTAATAATAAACTTTTGGAAGATTTATTTTATTTCATGTGTATGGGTGTTTTGCTTGTATATACCATATTTGTGCCTGGTGCCAGAAGAGGTCAGAAGACAACATTGGATCCCCTGAAAATAGTTACAGATGGTCAGATGGCTGTGAGCCACCATGGGGTGCTGGGAACTCAATTTAGGTCTTCTGCAAGAGTGCTTTTAACTACCGAGCTATCTCTCCTTCCGTATCCTCTCTTAAAGGTTTATTTTTAATTCTTTTTTTATTTTATGTGTATGGGTGTTTTGTCTGCATGCGCGCCATGTGCATGCAGTTCCGGTGGAGGCCAGAAGAGGGCGCTGGATTCTTTGGAACTGGAGTTACAGATGGTTGTGAGTCTCCTCCACGCGGGTGTTGGGAGCCAACTCTTAACCGCTGAGCTATCTCTCCAGCCCCTAGATTCTTTTGTTTTATTTTCCAAGTCAGAGTTTCTCTGTGTAGCCCTGGCTGTCCTGGAACTGTAGACCAGGGTGGACTCGAACTCAGAGATTGACCTTGCCTCTGCCTCCCAAGTGCTGGGATCAAAGGCAAGCGCCACACTGCCTGGCCTTTTCTACTTGGACAGCATCTTAGGTATCCCAGGCTGGTCTGAATTTGGCATGAAGCTGAGGATGGCTTCGAACTTCCGATCCTCTTACTTCTACTCCTAAATGCTGGGATTATGGGCATGTCTGATGAGGTCAAGTTTATGCCTGGGTGCTGGGGATGGATGTCACGGAGGGCTTCGTGCATTCAAGGCAAAAAGCTCTCTACCAACTAAGCTACACTTCAGCTTCAGCCTGGAGTCTTTTAGTAACTGTTGTGTTTTTAGAATGTGGTCTCCTTTGCTGGATCTCCACACTGGCTAGAAGGAGAGAACAAACTCAGAAAGATCCAAGTGGTTTCTAAGTCACTCTCAGTTGCCAGGAGCCTCATTAGAGACTATAACCTGAGAGAGCCCTGAGCATGCGCAGAACCCCTCTCTGGGTGATACTGACGGCTTGAACTTATTGTTGGACAAGGGAACAGTTGCTAGGGAAATGTTACCTCTAGTACAGAATTTGCTGGAGATGGAATCCAAGGTGTGGGCAGTGAAGGGCTCCAGGAGGTTTCAATGCACACAAAAGGGGGCAGCCATTGCTGTCTAATTCCTTCCAGCCACTGAAGCTATTCTGCCCTGCCTCAGCCTGGCCATGCCATCTTTTCGGGCATTTCCACTATGGTCACATAATAGTAAAGGCTCTTTGATCCTTCCTCTGTCTGTGTATGTTTCACTTCTTGTCCATTGGGAAGGATGACACCCCCGCCCCACCCCGCCCCCAGCCACCGTTCTCCAGCAGCCTATATTCAAGAAGATCTCTAAGCCCTGTAGCAATTGGGTTAATAATGACATCCTGGGGCAGGGGGCAGTGGGGAGGGGGGGGGGCTGCTGTCCGTTGCACTCCCCCACCTCCTCCAAACAGAAGAATGGACCTAGGTTGTGTCTGCGCTAGGCCGGGGCCTCTGTTTCTCCTAGGTTTAGGGATGAATTGCTACCTAAATTCTGTCTCCTAAGTTCACTCTGTCATCCAAAATCAGCCTCTCTTAACCCCAGGATCCAGGAGTCTAACTCCCACCTCTTTGGACCGTGCTTTTCAGGCGCTTTGACGTTCCCCATTTCTGGGTGGGCAGAGCGTGACAGAGAAGGGGAGGAGGTGAAAAGAACCTGGATGCCGCCCCCCCCCTGATCCCCCCCCCCCCCCCCGCCCCGCTCCTGAGCGGCGGAGACTGCGATCCTCAATCCTACCACACGGGGGCGCCAGAACAAGTGCGGACGCGGGCGAGGCAGCGCAAGGTGGTTCTCGTCCGTGTGAGTGCGCCCATGGGTGTCTTTGTGTGTCTGTGTTTCTGTACATATGTGTGCGCGCCAAGGGGTGTCTGGGTGCGATGTACTCAGGGCAACAAACCTGACGTATCCCCCTGAAACAGGTATTCCAAGTGTCTTTTCTTTTTATGAGGATGCTTAATGTTACTGGGTTCGTGTGGATGGGGTGGCAGGCTACTTATGTGTATTGTCGCGTGTGCACAGTGCAGGCTGTGAGTCCCCGAAACTGCGTGTTGATTTTTAAAGTCACGTTTTATGAGGGTTTTTTTCAGCCCTCTCTCCCACCACCCTGAAAAAAAAAGGGAGGGGGGGGAATTGGGGCTGTCAGCACTAATTGCTGTCACTCCGGGCACATCCTCAGCATTAAGTCTGGGTGACTGTGCTAAGTGAAGTGTGACATTGTGTTTGTTAAGTAGGTGTGTCTCAGAGTCGGAGTGGAACTCGGTAAGAGCGGGTCGTGTCGTGTGACAGGTGGATTTTGGAGGGGTTGGAGCCAGATTATGGAAGCACACAATTTCTCTTGTTAGTTGTGAGTATCACCGTCATGGTGTGTGGGTGAGTGTAAACGTGTGTATGTGTGTTTGTGTGTGTGCACACACGAATGTATGAGGTATGTTTCTCTTTCTAGGTCTCTCAATTAGCTGTCTCTCTGTGTCTCTCCCATCTCTGTCTCTTTCTCTCTTTGCTTGGTGACTCATCTTTGCGGCAATGGCCTCCCCCGGCTTGCTGGGTCTCCCCTCCCCCACTCAGGAGTGCGTGTGTGAGGGGGCTCTAATGGAATGGGACCTTGGGACTAAAAATCAGAGTGAGAATCCCCCCTACCCACCATGTATCACTCAGAACCCTCTGCTGACCCCCTTCCTGACTCTCTCTCCAAGTTCCTTTCCAGACTTCTCCATCTTTGGGTTGACTTGGGGGGGTGGGTAATAAGAATGGATTCTAAGTCCGACCATTTCCGAGGGTCTTTAACAGCTTTTGGTTTTGTTTTTAGTTCACAGTAGGGACCCCGATCTCCTTATACAGCCCCCTCCCCATTGCCTATTTCCACCCCTCCCCATGGCTGACGAAATAAATGGCTGCAGAGGTGAGTCACCGGTTGGGGGAGGGGAAGCAGAGAAAGGGGGGCTGGGTGAGCCCAGGGGTTGGGGGTGATGTGACAGGAGCCCCTGCTCTCTCTCTCCCAGACTTCCTAAAGCCCTTCCCATAGACCTCATTCCTGGTATTCCAAGCCTTCAACTCCACAACCTTTGTTCTGCTGAACCTCTCCGTCTACTGGAAGGCATGAGAGATTCAGATACCAGGACCAAGGTAGACAGGGCCATAGACACAAGTCAGAGCAAACGTCGGGCTGTGTCTCCCACATCATCTATTTTCTTGCCATCTTCCTCCTCTCCCCAACCTTAGGAACTGGCCCCTTGTCTTGATCTTTTCCTGTGTAGAAGCAGCAGAGACTTAAGAGGTGATTGATGGGGCTGGGGGGTGGTTAGCCTGTAGCTCAGTTGGTAGAGCGCTTGCCTAACATACATGAAGCCCTGGGTTCAATCCCCAACACTGCATAAACTAGGCACCGTGGAGCATATCTGTAATCCTAGCACTTGGAGGGGAGAGACAGTCTGGTCAAATATTCAAGGTCATCTTCAGTCAGTTATAGAGTGAGTCGAAGCACAGTCCGGGCTACTTCTCAATAACAACAAAACAAGATAATGACAAACGGAGAAGCTATGAAGGGCATGGGTCATCTCTGGGAAGGGAGATGTGATGTGGGAATGAGCTGAACTAGGGACCAGGGAGAGAGAGACACAGTCCCAAGAGCAGGAAGGCAGGAGGGGTCCAGACCTATGTAATGAAGCCACCACTTCTGCTGCCTTTGGGATCTGGTTGCCTCTGCCTTCACCCTATAATGACTAAGAGTCTTGAGATATAAGTTTTCAAGCAATTCCTTGACTTTCCAAAAAAGTAAGGATGGGGAGTTGGGACTGGTGATAGAGAAATAGGGACTGTCCCCAAGAGCCAGGGATAAGGATGTGGGGGCTGCAGACAAGTGGCTTCAACTATGAGATATAATGTCCCAAGATTCATAGAGAATAAGAGAGAGGGACAAGAAATATTAAAATACAGAGAAGTTCACATAGGCATGGACACACACCAATAGGCAGTAAAGGAGCCCCAGGAACATGCACACACACACACACACACACACACACACACACACACACCCCAGGCACGAGATCTGGGTGCATACAAAGACCCCCAAACAGCACAGGCATGCCTACAATCCCAAGAGATTAGAATTCCACTGATGTGCCAACAGTCATACAAGTGGCAAATGGCAAGAGAAGACCCCTTCCCCCCATTTAAACTGGAACCATATCCATCCAGTCTCAACCTGATTCGCTTTCTTCTCCCTGTGTTTTCTCCTTTTCTTCTCTGCTTTGGGTCTTTTTCTTCTCTGCCCAGAGAAGCACACACACATACATGCAAGCACACAGGTATAGGGTTTCTTTAGGTGTCTGTCTCCTGGAACTCAAACTTAAGAGTCCCACTGGCATTAGGCGCCCCTTTGTCGAACTCTCTATCCCTCTCTTCTCTCTCCAAAGGTTTCCCCTCCCCCTCTCCGAACCATTAGCTTTCTGATTCACCTTCTAGAAGGAGGATAACGTGACACCCCCCTCCCCTCAGCCCACTGCTCCAGAGAACCAGGCTGAGATGATGAAGGGAGATGGGGCAAGAAAAGGGAAGGAGGTTCTAGTCACAGGCTCTGGACAGTTGTGTATGATGGGGGGGATGGGGATGTCAGATACTGCTGTGGTGGTGGTGTTGATGGTGGTAGGGGTGTGTCTTTAGGCCCCCTCCCCCTCCTTTCATTGGAATATATACTGTCACCTTGGTTCTCAAGTTTATTCTCTCTCTCTCTCTCTCTCTCTCTCTCTCTCTCTCTCTCTCTCCTTCAACCTGCTTCAGGTTCTTTTCCGTCACTCCCCCTGCCCCCATCTCTTCTCTTTCCTCTCTCACCCCACCTTTTCTCCGCAGAGCTGATGGGGTTTCTTCTGGGAAAGTCAAGCCACTGATGGAAGGGAGAAGCCACTGCTGGTTATAGAGAGAAAGCACGTGAGTGAGTGAGTGTGTGTGTGTGTGCCCGCTCGCGCGCCCCCCGCGCGTGCACGAGCTAGGGGCTTAAAATGAGCATCAGTAACAGGATGGTACGAGGGGGTTGGCTCTGTAAGAAGCTCTGAGACCCTCCAGATGCCCTCTCCATTCTGGTTTCCAAAGTGTCAGGGTGCGGGGGGCTTTGCGTGTGCCTATAAGCACCCCTGTGTCCGCAGTCCTTGTGTGTCTGGTGTGTGTCATTGTCCCCCCCTTTTCCCTGTCCACGCCCCCGCATTGCTCTCTGCCTGCACCGCAGCCCCCTCTAGCCTCCCTCCCTCCCCTTCATTCCTGCAGTAGCAGCTCCCGGGGCCACCTTTCCCTCTCCTCTACCCCCTCCCCATTTCCGTCCTCCCATCCCACCCCCGCCCACGTCTGGTCTCCCTTCACCGGACCCGGCAGGCTGATAGATTTTCTGCGCAATCTCTGCGTCATCGCCCCCCACTCCCGGAACCTCTAGCTGTCCAAGCCCCCAGCCCCAACCCCTCTGGGCAGGAGATACGGTCGAAGGGTCTGATGGCTGAGAGGGTCCATCTCTGACGTTGCAGTGCACCCCCCCCCCCCGCCGGTCGCGTTCAGACCTCCCCTTTAAGCGGTAGAGAGAAATGGAGTTGAGTCACCCTCTCCACCTGCTCAACCCCCTCCCCACCTGGTCGGCTCTCGCCCTCCAAATGTCCTTGGGTGGGGGCTGTGGGGGAGAGGGAAATAAGCCGAAGGGTGTGGGAGAGTTGGATTAAAAAGGGGCACAACAGGGACCCCCTAAACAACCACAGCAGAGTCCGCTGGCCAGAAGGACAGACACACCTTTTTCCCCACTCCCTTCAGACACGAACTGGTTTGAACAGACACGACCCAGAGGCACACACAACGTCAATCTTTCCCTTCTTTCTTTTGACTAGGACCCTTTCCAAGGTGATTACCCAAACCGCAAGATCCACCCATCTGCGCTGACCCTGGGCGGGCATCCCGCACCGCAGATCCCAACCCCTCCTCTCAGGTTCAAGTCGTCCTTGGGCGTGCTCCCTATAGACCATACTGTGGCGGAGTAGGGAGTCAGGCCCCTTCCCCGGCTTTCAAACCCTTACCGTCCCCCCATCCAGTACTGATCTTTTACTGGCGCCCAATTAGATGCTGGCGGTGCCCTCTTCCTATTCTGCTCAGCAACGCGGGCTCCGCGCCGCCAGTGCTTTGTAACCCACCCTCCCGCCTTCTGGCTCCTCTGTACCCACCCTTCCATTCATTTTTCCATTCATTCATTCATCCTTTTCTTCTCGTCCCTCCTTCATTCATTCATAGCCCCCTGCCCCGCCCGCCTCGACATTTCATTCATTCATTCATTCATTCATTTCCCGGAGCTCGGCTAGAGCACGCCCCTCTAGCCGAGGGCCCTACTGCGCAGGTGCAGGCCGGGAGCGAAGCTTATCCTCCAATCATTGGACTTCCACCGTCCACCAGGCACCCGCCCGCTTCCCCATGAATGAACATTGACGTCAATGGGGCGGGGCGAGTCCACGTGACCCAGCGCGCTCCCCTTTATAAGGCGGCGGCGGCGCGGGCGCTGTCCAGCGTGCTGAAGCCGGAGCGAGAGCGCTGTTGCTGACCCAGCTGAGCCCAGCTCCTAGGACGCCAACCCTCGACCATCGCTCACACTCCAGCCACGGAACGGAGCCGAGGCGGACCGGTCCCGATTTTCCCCCTGCCCCGACCCTCCTCTCCACCTCCCGCTGTCGTGACACCGGCTGGTAAATACTCCGCTGCCCATCCCTCCAACCCTCTTCACTCGTGGGCGTGAAGGGAGGATTTTCTTTCCTTATGGGGTATTGAGAGCATAGTGGTGTGTCCGCGGGAAGGGTCTTTGGTAAACGGGGAGTCTCTGCTTTTCTGTCGCTGATGAAGTCGCCCACGCACCATCCGGGGAGTCCTGTGGGGAGGGAACAGATCCCCCCTCCTGCTTATCATTGCTGCTTAGTACGCGGGCGCTGGCTGAGAGATGACTTAGGGAAGGGGAGGACAGGAGGCACTGGGTACCCAGGACGAGGATTTCGGGTGTTCTCTGCCCATTTGCACGATCCCAGAGATTGCCACATCTTCCTTGTTCTCTGCTAAACGTTTCTCTTCGGGTAAGGTTAGAGAAATGAGGGAAACCCCGGATTTCCTGCTTAAAGGTGGGGGGAGGGAATGCAGAAATAGAAAGCCGGGAATTCTTATAGAAATTCTCTATTTCTTTGGTCTCTTCTATTTTTCAGTCTCTGGCAGCCCGTTGGTCATGAAAACCTTCACGTTGCCGTCATCCGTCATCTTCTGCTTCCTTCTACTGATCCAGGGGTTGGGAGCAGCGCCCCCGGGGCGCTCCGATGCTTATCCACCTCCCCTCGGCTCTGAGCATAATGGGCAGGTAGCTGAGGACGCAGTGTCCCGGCCAAAGGATGACAGCGTCCCAGAGGTCCGAGCTGCTCGGAATTCCGAGCCTCAGAACCAGGGAGAGCTCTTCCAGGGCGTGGATCCCCGGGCGCTGGCCGCGGTACTGTTGCAGGCACTGGACCGTCCGGCCTCTCCCCCGGCGGTCCCGGGAGGTTCCCAGCAGGGGACACCCGAAGAAGCAGCAGAAGCTCTGCTGACCGAGTCCGTGCGCAGTCAGACCCATAGCCTCCCGGCACCAGAAATCCAAGCGCCCGCTGTGGCCCCCCCTCGCCCTCAGACTCAGGACAACGATCCGGAGGCGGACGACCGCTCAGAAGAGCTGGAAGCGCTAGCATCCTTGCTCCAAGAACTTCGAGATTTCAGTCCGAGCAACGCTAAGCGCCAACAAGAGACGGCGGCAGCAGAGACTGAAACCCGCACGCACACGCTGACCCGAGTCAATCTGGAGAGCCCTGGGCCAGAGCGCGTATGGCGCGCTTCCTGGGGAGAGTTCCAGGCGCGCGTCCCGGAGCGCGCTCCTCTGCCTCCCCCTGTCCCTTCTCAATTCCAGGCTGGAATGTCCGAAAGCGCTCCCCTTCCCGAAACCCATCAGTTCGGGGAGGGAGTGTCCTCCCCTAAAACACATCTAGGTGAGACTTTGACACCCTTATCCAAGGCGTACCAAAGTCTAGGTGCCCCCTTCCCCAAGGTGCGCCGGCTCGAGGGCTCATTCCTGGGCGGCTCCGAGGCAGGAGAGCGCCTGCTTCAGCAAGGGTTAGCTCAGGTAGAGGCAGGGAGGAGACAGGCAGAAGCCACCCGGCAGGCCGCGGCGCAAGAAGAGCGGCTGGCCGATCTCGCCTCCGACCTGCTGCTCCAGTATCTGCTGCAGGGCGGAGCCCGGCAGCGCGATCTCGGGGGTCGCGGGCTGCAGGAGACGCAGCAAGAGCGGGAGAACGAGAGGGAGGAGGAGGCGGAGCAGGAGAGACGCGGTGGTGGGGAGGACGATGTGGGGGAAGAGGATGAGGAGGCGGCGGAGGCGGAGGCGGAGGCAGAGGAGGCGGAGAGGGCGCGGCAGAACGCGCTCCTGTTCGCCGAGGAGGAGGAGGACGGGGAAGCCGGAGCCGAGGACAAGCGCTCCCAGGAGGAGGCGCCAGGCCATCGGCGGAAGGATGCAGAGGGGGCAGAGGAGGGCGGGGAGGAGGATGACGACGACGAGGAAATGGATCCGCAGACGATCGATAGTCTCATTGAACTCTCCACCAAACTCCACCTGCCAGCAGACGATGTGGTCAGCATCATCGAAGAGGTGGAGGAGAAACGGAAGCGGAAGAAGAACGCCCCTCCCGAGCCGGTGCCGCCCCCCAGGGCTGCCCCAGCCCCGACCCATGTCCGCTCCCCGCAGCCCCCACCTCCTGCCCCGGCCCGGGACGAGTTGCCGGACTGGAACGAAGTGCTCCCACCCTGGGATCGGGAGGAGGATGAGGTGTTTCCCCCGGGGCCCTATCACCCCTTCCCAAACTACATTCGGCCGCGGACACTGCAGCCGCCCGCATCCTCCCGCCGCCGTCACTTCCATCACGCGTTGCCACCTGCGCGCCACCATCCCGACCTGGAGGCCCAGGCCAGGCGCGCGCAGGAGGAGGCGGACGCGGAGGAGCGCCGGCTGCAGGAGCAGGAGGAGCTGGAGAATTACATTGAGCACGTGCTGCTGCACCGCCCGTGACCCGCCCCGGCCCCGCCCCCGCGCGCCCGCTCCCAGCTGCGCGCGCCACCACGCCCCCCCTCCGTGTCGCTCCTCCTCCCTCTCGGTGTTTGCATGCGCCCCGGCTCCGCCCCTCGGCTGCCTCCCGGCCCCGCCCCAAAAGGTCCCGCCCCGAGTTCTGTTGGCAACGGACTTGTCAGACTTTCCTGGGGTCTGCAGTCTAGAACACCCAAAACTCGCGGGCGATCCCAGGGCCAGCCCAGGCGGGTGTGTGGTTTGTGCGAGTCCCCATACACCCCCACTTCCTCCAGGGGCCTCGTCCCCATCTAGTTTCTCTAGCGACTTCCCAGTCCCAAACGGGGGAAAGCTGTTCTATTTAATCGTGTGAAGTGTCTGTCTCCCAGCCTTGGGGCCCCCGGAGCCTCCCCTCTTCTCCAAATTGCTGTGAACTTACCCACTTCTTCTCCTTCTCTGTTGTAAATACCCCTCACGGAGGAAATAGTTTTGCTAAGAAATAAAAGTGACTATTTTATTAGGACTTTGTTTTCCATTATTCACCCGTCCCCTTGGGCCTGCCTGGTCCTCTCCAAGGGGCGGTGAGGGAAGCGCCAGTCAGCACAGGTACCCCACTCTCTGACTAAAGCCAGACTGGGTGGGAGAAAGGTGTGGAGATGAACCTGGAAAGGGAATGCTCTAGTAATGCCTACTAAGGAACACAACTTGGAGGCCAGTGAGACAGTCGGGTAAAGGCCAAGCAAAACATGAGTGTAATACCAGGGATTCTTCCACATGACAGGAGAGGACTGACTACCCCAAGTTTTCTTTCTGACTTCTACATGCCCACCTTGGTATGCTCCCCCACCCACAAAACAAATAAACGTAATAAAAACGGAAACAAAAAGCCCTACTTCCCACTTCTACCTTGTGGCCAGAAGTTGAGTCATTGTTCCCAGTGTTTGACCCAGGAAAGAAGGGAGTCCAACAAGAGCCAGTTGTTGGGAGCCGGGACATAGCTCAGTTGGTAGGAGTGCCTGCCTCTTATGCACTGGGCCCCAGGTCTGGTCTCATAAAGTGAGGTTAGGGTCAGGGAAAAAAAAGAAAGACAAAACCAACAAGAAAAGAGCCAACTGGCTGGGAGAAGCAAGCTTCAAGGACCCCAAAGAAAAATGGCACCGTACAAATTCCGCTATGTGTATCTGGAAGCCCCCCCCCCATCATTCTCAGAATTCTCAGAAATTGGGGGAAAGGGGCTAGCTCCACACACCCTTTCAGCCATTTCTTCTCAATTACCTTCCAAAACAAAACTAAACAAGGCAGGGTTTTGCTACATAGCTTGGAGTGACCTGGAACTCAGGGATGTTCCTGCTATCCCTACCTTCCGGATGCTGGGATGACAAGCATGTGCCACCCCCATCCCAACCCAAGAAATTTCTTTAAATTTTGAATCAGGGTCTCATGTGGTATAGGCTGGCCTTAAACTCAATATGGATGGAGGATAAACTTGACTTTTCTGATCTTTCTGCCTCCATCTCCAAGGATGCTGAGATTACAGGTGTGGTACGCCATACCTCGATTGATGAAAGGCTTCAGCCATGCTGGGCAAGCACTGGCCCAAATGAGCCACATGCCCAGCCATGGCAGCCCATTTTGTATTCTGTGGTACTAGGGATCAGAACCCAGGACCTCTTGCATTCTAAGTCAGTTCTCTATCACTGAGCCACAGCCACAGCCACAGCCACAGCCACAGCCCCAACAGATCGGTTAACAAGTGTGTCCCATGCACTACGGGAAGGTTACTCTGGAAGGCAGAAAGTATCTACTGCTTATTTGGAATTGGAAGTTTAAATGAGTGTCTTTTGCTCTGTCTAGTGGCCCTGCTCCAAAGAATTTTACACACTGCTTGTAACTACACATAACCTAAAAAGGACAAGTCCTGACGTCATAGGCTCTCTTCTGAGAAGTCCATATCTCAAAAAGCAAGACTGAACAATAGAGGGCTTACAGCTCAGTCGGTATTATCTGCCTTGAATGCACAAGCCAGGGGCTTGATTATCTTAGCATATAAAACAAAACAACAATAACAATAAAACCCCCCAAAAACAAAACCAACAAAACCTGTTGTCTATCTGACATTCAGCTGGGCATCTTTTTAGTTTTTCTTCCCAAGGACAATGACCCAGCTCCCAGGAAGCTGCCCTTCACCTCAGGGTGGGACATCCGCCTTCTCCAACAAAGCCAGAGGCAAGCCAAGTCCAGAAACACTTTTTCATTTTATTTCAGAAGAAAGGAAATAAAGGCAACCACTTGACCCACGCCACCCCCTTGGCTCCTGCCGCACCCACAATGTGGGGTGGAGGAGAGGAAGGGGACAGGGTCAGTGTCCCAGAAAGCAGGCCCTTCCCCCCGACCTTCCCTTCCCCCCAAGTAGCAAGGTTAGAAAAACATTAACTCCATGGCTCCTTCCCTGGCTCTGGCTGGACACTGGAGCCCAGGAGGAAGTGGGGGCTGGAGGGGAGGAAGCCCATCCGAGGCAGAGAAGCTGCCCTGGCTGGTTATAGGGAGGGGCGGAGGTAGGTTTTGGGGCAGAGGGGAGAAAAGAGCCCTGGAAAGCTTTTCCCTTTAACCTGACATATTTATATATTTACAGCGGTATGGGACACGGGGAGGGCGAAGGGTGGCTGGGGTTAACATTGCTTCTTCAAAGGAAGGAAAATGAAAGCCACTGAGCACCCTCATCCAGGTCACACTTTCCTCCTCCTAGCTCCTAAAGCCTTCACTGGGAACGGAGAGGGTGGAGGGAAGGAAGATTTGGAGGGAGGGAATGTCTGTATGAAGGGCCAGAGTCACAGCTCCTTCTAAAGTAGGGAAGGTGGCCGAGGAAAAGCAGCCGGGTCCCTCCACGAGAAGGGGTCTGGGGGAGAGGTGAGAGAAACGGCCCCCAAGTGCTGTCTCTTGTCTTGACTTCCCCGTTTCCACAGGACCCCCCGCTGGCTGACGGGGCTATGCCAGGCCCATCTCCTCCAGGACACTGCGAGGCGACTCATCCTCCTGAGACAGACGGGGTGACGCAGACACCAGGAAGGGTAGACAGGGTGGGCGAGATGAAGGAGTCAGAGTCAGGGGGAGCACAGACACACACAGGGGTGGGGGAGAGAAGCTGGTATGAGCCCAAGACTGGAGCACTGTAAGCCCTCAGGAGGAGGGCTCACAGGCCTCCATGACACCATTCCCAGCCCGCACAGTGGCAAGGAGGGTAGAAGAAGCCAAGTTTGTCATCACCCAGAATCTAAAGCTAGGAACTGGGGGAGCAAACGAGCAGCTTCAGAACCCATGGGTAAGAGGCACAAAGCTGGGGCAGGAGGAGCAGGAGGAACCCTGATTCCCAGGGATAGGTAGTGTGGACTGTGCCTCTCAGAGTGGGGAAGGCAGTAAGCCATGGGTACCAGACTCCTGAGGGAAGGAAAGGTAGACTTCAGAGTGATGAGTCACTAGTGTCTAGTAACCAGGGGACACACACGTGTTTGTCTGTGTGCATATGTGTGTGACAGGGGATGAAAGGAAGCTGGACCAGTGGGGTGACCTCAAGTTTCATTCTGCCATTTCTCCCTCTATACAGCTGACCTCTGTCTCGGACCCCATCTCTCCCCCTCCTCAGAGCTAGCTCAAGCTGGCTTGTCACTGCAGAGTCCTGGTGACTCATCTCCCTGCACCAAGGCTCAGCAGTAGCACATCGAGGGGACAAGCGGGAGAGGGAGAGGGTAGGGATGCCAGACAGCAGGGAGAATTGACAGACGCTCTCCAGGCCAGCCCCAAGGCCCCACAGATGTTAGTTCCAGAGCAAAAGGGGTGTGTGTATGTGTGTTAAAAGGGGGGATTAGGCGGGGCTGGAGAGACTGCTCAGTCATTATATGACACGTGTCTGCCATGTAAGCATGGAGACCTGAGTTCAAATCTCCAGCAACCCCAGAGAAGCCTGGAGTGGAGGTCTGGGTGTTTAATTCAAGGGCTTGAGGAGAGGGAGTTGAGACCGGTAGACCCCTGAAGCTCAGTGGCCAAGCCTGGCTGAATGATGAGCTCCAGACTGAATGGAGGACTCTGAGAAAAAGATAAGGCAGAGGCTGACGGAGGCAGATCCAGTGCCGGCCTCCGGCCCCTAGTCCACACGTACATACACAGACCCTCATGTTACAAACAGACGTGCAAAGTAGGGATCAGGGCCCTAACCTCCATCAGACAGACAGTGACAGAGAGACAGAGGGAGAATATATATAAACACAGACAGACAGACAGATGATAGATAGATGGATAGACTTATCTCCTCTAAACAAGTCTCCAGCTCTCTAAACAACGCTCATCGTCATGAAAATCATTAAGTCAAAGGAGACTAGGCCAGAAGAAGACAGACATCTTGGGTCTTGGGAAGGGCCAGAACTTGGAATGAAAGAGGGGCGAAGCGTAGTGGGCCATTGGCCCACCCACCTCCTGCTCCACGGATTCAGGACTCAGGACAAGCTAGACAGCAGGGTGTGATGGGGGCCAGACGCCACAGGGAGGGGGCCCCACTCGTCGCCGGGCAGGGTGTCCGAGGGTCAGGGAATCCCCTCGGCCACAGTCCTCCTCCTCCTCCTCCTCACTGTCCCTGGCCCGTACCTCCTGCAGCAGGTCAGCCTGCTCAATGGCCTTGAGCACGCTCTTCTTGGAGGTGTCCTGGACGTCCCCACCCATCAGGAACTCATCCAGGATAAAGTAGGCTTTCTCAAAGTTGAAGATGATGTCCAACTCACATACCTGGGGGAATGGGGAGAAGGCTGAGCTGAGCATCAAGGCACACCACAGCCTCAGTCTTTCTGCTTCTGCCCCTAGACAGTCTCGTGTACTCCAGATTGTCCCTAAATCCCCTGTACAGTTGAATCTGTCCTTGAACCAATCCTCCTGCCTCTGCCCCTCAAATGCTGGGGTTATAAGCATGTACCTCCACACCATTTTTTTTTTTTCCCAAGACAGGGTTTCTCTGTGTAGCCCTGGCTGTCCTGGAACTCACTCTGTAGACCAGGCTGGCCTGGAACTCAGAAATCCGCCTGCCTCTGCCTCCCAAGTGCTAGGATTAAAGGTGTGCGCCACCACTGCCCGGCTACCTCCACACCATTTTTATGTGGTGCAGGGCTCTGGGCATGCAAGGCAAGTGCTCTGCTATCTGAGGCATGTCCTTAGTCCCACAGTGAGTTTCATCGGTGAGTCTTAGACCCTCCTGGTTTCCCTGATGGCGTCAGCTCCTGAAGCAGATGGTGGATTCCTGAGCTACGGAGTGAGTTCGAGGTCATCTTGGACAACTTAGTGAGACCCTGTCTCAAAATAAAAAGTAAAAAATGGGCTCAGTGGTCATGTACAAAGTAACCATGTGTGAGGCCTAGGTGCCATCTGCGGTATCACAAAACCAATCGATTAACTCAGGCCGGGAATGTACCTTAGTCAGCTGAATGCTGGCTTGGCTGGTGTAAGATGACCCTCAGAGCAGCTGACTGAAACACATGCAGACACCCACAGCCATACATTGGGCAGAGGTCAGAATTCATGGAAGAATTGGGGGAAGGATTGAAGGCCCTTAAGAGGAAAGGAACTCCGCAGGCAGACCAACAGAGTCAACTAACCTGAACCCCTAGGAGCACTCAAGAGACTGAGCCACCAACCAAAGAGCATATACAGGCTGGACCAAGGCTCATGTGTAGCATGTGCAGCTCAGCCTCCATGTAGGTCACCCAACAACTGGAGCATAGGCTCTCCCCTAAAGCCTGACTGTGTAATCCACTCCCCAATAGGGCTGCCCTGTCTGGCCTCAGTGGGAGAGAATACACCTAATCCTGCAGAGACTTGATGTGCCAGGGTGGGAGATATCCAGGGGTACCCCACCCTCTCAGAGGAGAAGGGGAGGAGGGATGGGAGGAGGGACTCTGGGGTGGGGCAGCATTCAGGCTGTCAATAAATAAATAAGAATGCCCCATAGGCTCATTTATTTGAATGCTTAGTCACCAGGGAGAGGACTGTCTGAAAGGATTCGCAGGATTAAGAGGTGTGGCCTTTTGGGAGGAGGTGTGTCATTAGAGGTGGGCTTGGAGGTTTCAAACACTCACACCAAACCCAGAGTCAGAGTCAGTCTCTCAGTGCCCCCCCCCCTCTCTCTCTCTTTCTCTCTCTCTCAGTCTCTCCCCCTCCCTCCCTCCCTCTTTATAGATCAGGGTGTAGCTCTCAGCTACTGTTCTAGCTCCTGCCTACCAGCCACTATGTTTCCCCCCTTGAAGACAATGGACCAAACCTCTGAACCTATAAAGCAAGCCCCCACTTAAATGCTTTCTCTTACAACAGCTGCCTTGGTGCCTTGGTCTTGGTGCCTTTTCACAGCTATAGAGCAGTGACTAAGACACTTGCTTACAATGGATCAGTCCCCAGCACCATATAAACTGGGTGTGGTTACCACATCAGTGACCCAGGAGTTTGGGAGGCCGAGCGAGCGAGAGACTGAGAGGTGCAAGGTCATCCTCTGCTGCACAGTGAGCTGGAGACCAGCTTAGGATGCACACGTGCTCCTCTGTCTTAAAAACAAAAAGAAACTGGGAGGCGGTGCTATACATCTTTAATCCCAGCACTCAGGCAGAAGCAGAAGCAGAGGCAGAAGTCTGAGTTCCAGGCCAGCCTGGTCTACAAAGTGAGTTCCAGGACAGCCAGGGCTACACAGAGAAACCCTGTCTTGAGAACCAGAAGGAAAAAGAGGACTGGCAAGACTGACCACCAAGTAAAGGCACTATTGTCACTGTCACGTACGCCTGAAAACCAGAGTTCAGAGTTCAACTCCCAGGACTTAGAGGTGGAAGAGAGCTCACTCCTCAACAAAGCTGGATGCTTATTTGCAATCCCAGTATGGGGGAGGGAGAGGCTGAATCAGGGTTCCAGGCCAACTAACAAAACAGAAAGCACTCAACAAATAAACATCTCACAAAACAAATGAGCAAAAATCAAACCAGGGTGGGGGTGGGAGGACCTGAGTCCAATCCGCACACCAGGTGGGGAAGGCTCCCAAGCACCGGTGACTCCAGCCCCAGGCAAGCGGATACCCTCTTCTCTATTAACCTCCGTAGGCACCTGCACACATGCACAGAACCTACACAGACACACGTACATAGAAATAAATAATAAAAGGACACACGCCTTCCATTTCTGTCACTCACAGGCAGAGGCAGGCAGATCTACTGGGAGCCCAGCCTGGTCTACACAGTGAGATCCTCAATAATAATTTACTTATTTTTCTTTTATGTACATTGGTCTGTATACAACGTCTGTGGGAGGGGTTGCATCTCCTGGAACTGGAGTTACAGGCAGTTGTGAGCCGCCTTGTGGGTGCTGGGAATTGAACCCGGGTCCTTGTCCTTTGGCGCAAGAGCGGTCAGAACTGTTAACGGCTGAGCCATCTCTACAAACCCATAGTGAGATTCTAAAGAATAAATTAAAAAAGAAAGGGAAGGAAGAAGGAAGGACATGAACTCTATCAAGGCGCGGAGGGCACCTGAAGACCAACACACAAGTTTGCCTCTGGCCTCTCTGTGCACATATGGATACACTCACTTGGTCTCTGCCTCTACTCAATGCCAGTTTTCCTCTGCTCCCTCCTGTCCCATCTCATGCCAGAGCTCTACCCCCAAGCTGATTAAGCTAATAGGCTTACAGCTTAAGGGAAAGATTAATTACAGTTCCCGTGCCCTGACACCACCTTCTCACTGAGACTTCCAGGGCAGGAAGATGGACCGGCTTGGCCATGAGAACAGAGGGGGGGGGTGTGCTCATGGGGAGACTCACGCTGCCGAAGTACTTGTCCAAGAGCTCTACATATCGGTGGATCAGCTCCAGTGTGATCAGCTCATTGTCTTGGCCTTCGATGGCACAGCAGAAATAGAGACTGGCGTACCTGAGGGAGGAGCCAGTGAGACACAGTTAGGTTCTGGCTTTGGAACCCTGGAGCTCCAGGCTCAACCTGCCCACTGGCCAGAGGTCCTCCAACTATACCCTGACACTGTGGCCCCAGAGGGTACAAAGACTAACACTCTTTCCATGAGCACGCTTCAGAAACACACAAGATGCGTTTCCTCTCCTTTGGTTGGCCTGAGTATAAATCAGAGCCAGTTTACAGGCTCAGAATCCAAGGAACCAGAGGGGGGAGGGGAGTGGGTGTGGCGTTCAGCATGGCAGATGAGACTGGGAGGGTCATATCGTGTGGGCAGGTGAGTCTTCAGGGTGTATGCAAGAGGCCCCGGCAGAAAACAAAGCAGGAAACAGTAATTTCTGCATTTTTATTTTTGAGACATGGTCTCAATTTGGCCTGGAACTTGTTACATTGTAGACCAGGCTAGTTAGACGGCAAAACACAGAGATCTACCTGTTTCTTTCTCTTGGTTTTTAACTTACTTTCCTTCCTTCCTTCCTTCCTTCCTTCCCTTCCCCTCTTTCCCTTTCCCTCTTTCTCTCTCTCTCCTTCTTTTTTTGAGTGACTAAGCCCGTACTGGCCTCAGAGTCACTATGTAGCCAAGAGTGACCTCAAGCGTCTGGGCCTCCTTCCTCCATTTCCCAAGTATGCTGGGATTACAGGCATGTGCCTTCACACCTGGTTTATGCTGTGCTGGGGATCGAACCCAGGGCCTTGTGCATGTGAGGCAAGCACTCTCTAAACAGAGGCCCACCCCCAGCTGGAACGACAATTTCAAGATGAACTAGAGAAGTGAAGGAAGAGGGTGTTCGCGACCAAGCAGTAGATGCCTCTGCTCCTCACCCTCCCTGATTACAGAGTTATTTCTCAGCCATTTTAACTCACAGTGAACTCCAGGGCAATTCCTATGCATCTAAAAATAAAGGGGCCAAGTGTCACCTCTTATAGACAACTTTGAGGTCCCTCCACTCCAGGAAGCTGCACATTTTGGGCTTTCGAGCCAGAACGACCTGCATGAGCTCTCGGACCATTTTCTTCCTCTCCTTGTCTGAGGTGGCCAGGTACCATTTTTGTAGCCGAAGCTTTCCCTGCCGGCTGAACAGTAGCATGAATCGCATCTGCAAGGGAGGAAGGACCAGAGCTGAGGGGCAGAGAAGGGGGTTGGAGCCTCTTTTCCTCCACAAACATACAGCCCCAGACTCTCACACTGTTCCCTGATACCTTCTTTAAAACTCCTGTCCTGGCTGTCAATGCTAGGTATCCCCACAAGAAGGAGTGTTTTTCCTTGGGAGAAAGACAAAGATCGTATGCCTGTGATTTGGGTTCAAATACTGGCTCTGTTAGCCTCAGGCAAACTAACTTACACTGGGCCAGGAAGATAGCTAAGTCAGTTAAGGTGCTTGGTACCAACCCGAGCTCAATACCTGTGACCCACATTACAGGAGAGAACCGACTCCCACGAGCTGTCCACTCTCCACGAATATACTGTAGCAAGCACCACCCACACACAAAAGATAAAATAAATGGAAAAACATTTTATTATTCTTATTTGTGTGTGTGTGTCTAGGTCAGAGGACAACTTTGGGGAGCTGGTTCTCTGTTTCTACCATGCGAGCTCCAGGGATCAAATTCAGAGACACATGCAGGCTTGGCAGGTGCCTTTACCCACTGAGCTGTCTGACTGGCTTTGAAAAATACTAAGTAGTCTCTGAACCTCAGTTTATCTGCAAGACAGAAATACTTTCTTATGGGGGTCTTTTAAGATTTGCTATTATCATAAAGATTTATGTTATGTGTATGATATTTATGTACACACATGTATGTGCACCACATGCATGCCCGTTGAATCCCCCAGAACCGGAGTTATAGATGGTTGTGAGTCACCATGTGGGTGATGGGAATCAAACTCAGGTCTTCTGCAAGAGCAACACATACTCTTAACTACTGAGACGTCTCTCCAGCCCAGTTTTATTATTTTTAATTCTGTGTAAATGTACATGCGTCTACATAGTGGGTTTGTGCACATGCGTGCAGGTGCCCATCACACATCTGCTGGATCCGGAGTTACAGAAAATTGTGAGCTGCCTGACATGGGAGCTGGGAACTGAACTTGGGTCTTCTGGAAGAGCAGTAAGTGCTCTTAATGGCTGAGCCATCTCTCCACCCCTCTTCCCTTAAGGAATTCTTAAATGAGTTAATCTATGGGGGTACCTGGCACACAGTAGGACCTGTAACATGCTAGGTGCTGCTATTTCCCCTTGACTTCCTGTTTCCTAACCTTGTTTTCCATGGGAAAAATGCCTAGCCTCACAATAAGCTGATGTCAACAGACAACAGTTCTATGTATGTTCTTCTAGATCCTGTGTCTCACAGATGTTGGGTCGCTACCCCATCCTGCCATAAGCCTTCAGATGCCCCTGACTCAATATGGTCTCTTGTGCCAGTCCTATGCTTGTTGATATTCTCTGTATATTGTACATACATAGAACTGCACTTGGCACAGGGATATTCAGATCTTGCCCTCCATTTTCCTCCGCTGTCCACACATTTAGTTCCAAGTACTGGCTTTCATCCCAGGTTTTTTTTTTTTTTTTTTTTTTTTTTTTGGTTTTTCAAGACAGGGTTTCTCTGTGTAGCCCTGGCTGTCCTGGAACTCACTCTGTAGACCAGGCTGGCCTCGAACTCAGAAATCCGCCTGCCTCTGCCACCCAAGTGCTGGGATTAAAGGCGTGCACCACCACTGCCCAGCTTCATCCCAGTTTTTAAAAAGTGTTATTTTATATTATTTTACATGTGCATGTGGGGCACCCATGTGCTACCACCCACATGCAGAGGTCAGAGAACTTTGTGGAGTCAGTTGGCTCCTTCTACCACGTGGGCTCCTGGGAATGACCTCAGGTTATCAGCCACCTGTACAAGCCGAGCCATCTCTCTGGTCCTCTTTTCTCTCTTTTTTGAGACAATGTTTCATGGAGCACAGGCTGACCTCAATTCCCTAGATAGCCAAGGCTGCCCTTGGTTTTCTGATCCTCCATTGCTTCTACTTCCTGAGTACCAGGTTACAGGTGTTTACTCTAAGGCCTGACCTTTCTTCCGAGACATCAGGTGCCTGATCACTGAGTCCCTCGGACAGGGCTCAGTCACCCAGGAGGGCTCTCCTGGGGAATTTCTGTGGAGTAAATAGCAAGGAGAATCCTCATTGCTTTGAGAAAGGACCTAGTTGGTTTTTTTTTTCCCCAGTTGCAGAGGCTCCCAATTCCACAACCTGAACTCAATTCCCAGCAAACAGCTCTGAGAACACGGCCCGGGTTGGGATATCTCTGTGTGTGCCACTCTTCCAGTTTAGCAGGTTAAGAGGAACAAACACCCCAGAAACTAGGAAGTATTGTTGGTGGGGGGATAGAGAAGGTGAAGAACGGAGGGAGCCTTGTGCAGCTAAAAAAAGGTGACAACTACAGCAGGAAGACGGAAGGCCTGGGTTCCGGAAAAGAAATGCACTGGAGAGGGTGGAGAGCTGGGATTGCCAAAGTCAGGGAGTCCTCCAGAGCTTAGGTCCCCCGACTGCAAATCCTAGAGCCCACCTGAGCTAGAACTCTGAGCGAGCTCAGTCAAGGAACCGAGACAGGAGGTTCACTCCAGAGACCCGGAAACTGTCCCCTCCCACACCGAGCTCTCCATGAGCCCTGCTCCAGTGTGGGCCTCACTAGGAAGGGGATTCGGCGACCTGCACCCATCCCGAGTGACACCGGCGCCCCAACCTCGTGTCTTCCCTGCGGCAGTGACTGGGAGGGTCTCTAGGACCGAACTGAGAGTCTCGAGCGCTCCTCCAGGGTCTGGACAGTTTCGCCACCATTGAGCCCTAGTTCCCTCTCTCCCAACCAACAAGACTCCTCCCCACCCCTGTCCCTAGTGCCATTTCCAGCTTCCGAGGTCAGCTCTCTCTAGCAGCTCCGGGAAGTGGATCCTTAGCAGACCACAGGGAAGACAGAGCGACTCACACAAAGGGCAGAACCCCTCCGGACCCCCGCAGATACAGACTACGCCCCTCGGGTCCCCGTCCCCTCCCTCTCCTCTCAGCCTACCATCCTGCAGCCTCCGGCCCGGTACGTCCCTCTCCGGCCACCGTAGAAGCCAGCTCCACTCCCAGTCGGATTCTTCTCTTTTCCCTCCCTCTCCGCCTGAAGCCCCGCCCCTAGGCCTCGCCAGCTCCATGCGCCGTCGCATTGCGCAGGCGCCGCGCTGCAGCGCCCCCTCCCATCTCATCCGACACACGGGCGGGGCTGGAGGCGGAGAAGCGGAAACCATGGAAACCAGGTCCTTGACTTCAGCTTTGCAAAAGCCCGGTCGTCATGGTAACAAAGCTGTCTTGGTGGGTTGATTGGAGGATGGGAAGGGAGGGGGTAGAGGACAATGAGGGCCTTGAGCTTTGAGCATTTGTGGGGGGGAAAAAGGCGGGAAAAGGGTTAGAGGTGGATGCAAGATCTTTAGAGTGTATGAAGAAGTTGGGAGGAAATATGTGGAAAACTTCAGTCAAAGGGTGGTGATGGGCAGGATGAAGGAAACACAGAACGGGAGGCTAGGAGAATAAAGAGTTCAAGGACAGCTCGGGGTTCCAGAGCAAAGTCCTGACCCCAAAACAAACAAGGCAGGTGTGGTGGTGCACACCCGTGATATCTACATTTGGAAGGCAGAGACAAGAGCAACAGCAGTTCAAGTTCAGTCTCAGCTCCATGGCATGGTCAAGACCTCCCATGGACACAGGAGAGCCTGACTCCACCAAAAAAAGAGACACAAAACAATGTAGATATGATAGCTCGGATCGTGAAGATGTTCCCCCAAACCCACAAGGTGGAAAGAAAGAACTGACTCCTGCAAATTGTCCTCTGACCTCTGCACAAGCGAGCACCCTGGCTTGCATACGCCCCCACACGGTCGTAGGCAACACAAAATACAGTTATGAAATGTAACTGTAAAAAAACTAAGACAAGCCGGGCAGCGGTGGCACACGCCTTTAATCCCAGCACTCGGGAGGCAGAGGCAGGCAGATTTCTGAGTTCGAGGCCAGCCTGGTCTACAGAGTGAGTTCCAGGACAGCCAGAGCTACACAGAGAAACCTTGTCTCGAAACACAAAAACAAAACTAAAACAGTACAACGCCTAAGTATTTATTGAGAACTTGGTAGAGGCTACAGTGTCTTTTTTTTTTCTTTTTTTGGTTTTTCTAAGATGCTTAGTCATAGGTGATCCATTCAACTCTCCATCTCGTTATTTAATAAGAAGGAGGAGGAGGAGGAGGAGAAGGGGGGAGAGGGAGGAGGAGGGGAAGGAGGAGGGAGAGGAGGAGGGGGAGGAAGAGGGGGAGGAGGGAGAGGAGGAGGGGGAGGGGGAGGGGGAGGGGGAGGGGGAGGGAGGAAGGGGAGAGGGGGGAGGAGGGGGAGGAGGGGAGGGAGGGTTGGGCTGAAGTATGGTTCTTCAGCGGTTAAGAGTGCTTACTGCTGCCCGGCGGCGGTGGTGGCACACACCTTTAATCCCAGCACTTGGGAGGCAGAGGCAGGCGGATTTCTGAGTTCGAGGCCAGCCTGGTCTACAGAGTGAGTTCCAGGACAGCCAGGGCTACACAGAGAAACCCTGTCTCGAAGAAAAAAAAAAAAGAGTGCTTACTGCTGTTTCAGAGGATCCAGGTTTAGGTCCCAGAACCCACAATGGGTGGCTCATGAACACTGTAACTTCAGTTTTACAGGATCCAACACTCTGGTCTCTTTGGGTACCATGTATGCACACAGTACACATAAACTCATGTAGGCACACACACATATGCACGCTCACACACACACAATGGATTGTCAAGATGGTTCAGTGAGTAAAAATACCTGCTGCCAACCAAACCTGACAATCTGAGTCTGATCCCCACCCACATAGTGGAAGAATAAATATTAATAAACTTTGAGCGTGTACTCTTCCCTTCTCCCTTCTTCCCTCTCTGTATTAAAGAGGTATGGACACACACAACCCCCACCTACAGTTCCCGTGAGATTTTCTTCACCCTCCATTGATAGTACGGCGAGTGTGTACACAGACTCTCTTGCATACACAAATAAACATGGCGGGCGGGGGTGGGGAGCAGAGAGATACTCGGCACTAGGTTTGAAGACTCCAGAGATGTAAGCCTCGACACCCCTGGAAAGAAGAGAATTTCTGTAATTCCTCATCCCAGTTTGCCTAACTGCGGAAAGGTGGTGATCCACAAGAGAACTGTTGGGAAGATGGGTTTTGCACACAAAGCATACCAAGAATGAGGGCTGGGCACTGTTCCTGTGTCTATCCTGCCTTTCCACTTTGCAGTCGGGGAGAGAGCAGCAGAGTGCTGAAGTGGGCAACGAGAGGTGAGATTGACAGACTTGACAGACCCCGTTTGTCTTCCTAGCCAGCATGCAGCTCTGTAGAGCGCTTGGCTATCCCCAGTGCCTTATATAAACAACTGTGATGACACACACCTACAAGCCTAGCCTTTGGGAGGAATAGGCAGGAGGTTCAGTAGGTATTTAGCTGCTACAAAGTCAGTTCAAGGCTTGAACTACATGAGATCTTGAATCCAAAACAAAACAAACAACACAGGAAGAAGCCAGGGCTAGAGAGATGGCTCAGTGGTCTGGAGCACTGCCAGGGGATCTGAGTTTGATTCCTACCACCCATGTAAGGTGGCTCACAATCACCTGTAACCACAGTTCCTGGGATTCTGATGCTCACTTCTTACATCCTTGGAGACCTGCACACACTCTCACTCAAACACAGGAGCATATAATAAACCTTAAAAACAAACAAAAAGACAAATAAGCAAGGCTTTTGCTCATGTAGAATGACAGATATAGGCTGGGTTTCTAAATTGCCTGTGAATAATGAAGGCAGAGACTACACAAGAAAGTCCTTTACTGCCGGTGCCTGGGGATGCGTTAGAGGTTGATCCAGTGGGCAGTTGGGAGTAGTTATGGCTATTTAGACCGGTGAACCACATAATGAAAGGACTGGTAAGAAGCTGGGTAGTCTGCTCAGTGGTTAAAGTGTTAGTCGGCTATTAGTATGCTGGGTAATTGGAAAGCATAGATAGAGGGCCAGCCGATCATGAAGGTTCTGTGTATCCAGGCACAAGGGTGAAATAGACAGAGACCAACAGAGTTAACTATGATGAGCTAGTCAGCCTAAGCTGGTAAATTATCTACTGGCAAAGAAGGGAGAAGAGTCAAAGTTGAGATGGTGTGCATGATTCCTTTTGTATAGGTGAAGGCAACAGGAGACAGCACTGGGGGATACCTCTTTCCCAACCAGAGCAGTCGTCAGGGTTCTCCTTGATGACGTCATTCTGCTTTTATTTATTTATTTATTTTTATTCTTTTTTGAAGTGGGATTTCATTGTAGCCCAGGCTGATCTCAAACTTGTTATGTAGCTGAGCATGACCTTGAACTTCTGATCCTCCTACCTCTACCGCCCCAGGGCTGGGATTGCATGCATGAGCCACCACAACTGGTTTATGTAGTGCCAGGGCTGGAACCCAGGTCTTCATTCGTGCTAAGCGAGCACCAAATGAAGTACATCCCAGCCCTCTAACGACATCATTTGCAATGATTTGTTTTGACAAGGCTTCTTTACCTTGGCTGTTCTGGAACTCGATCTGTAGACCAGGCTGGCCTTGAACTCACAAAGATCTGCCTGCCTCTGCCTACCACATGCTGGGATTAAAGGTGTACACCACCACACCCAGCTCATGTTTGTTTGTTTTTTATTTTATTTTTTGAGACAAGGTCTCAAAAATCCAGCCCAAGGCTGGCTTCCAAGTGGCTACATAGCCCAGGCTGGCCGGGATCTTGGGATGGTAGTCATTTCAGTACTGGGATTGCAGATGCATGCCACCACAATTGTTGGCGTGACCCTTTCTGTCCAGCTGTATTCACATTGTTTGTTTTCACATTCGAGCTTGCCTGGACTTAGGTCTAGGAGTGAAGGACATGATGGGAGGTAGCTTAGTCAGAGGGTAAAATCTCTCAGGTGGCAGTGCAGTGGTGCTGATGATGGTACCCTATGCTCAGTGAGGGGATGGGTAGAGTGGGCAGCCCAGGTGGATGGGGGGGATAGTTATTCATCTGTAATTTGTTCCTCTGAGGTCCTGGAAGTTCTCTGAACGCCCTGTTTGCCTGCTGTGCCTTAGTCAGAGCTGGTTTCTGTTCATGTCACAGAGAGCTGCCTGGTAAATTTCCTCACCGTGCGCTCTCCACTGCCTGCATGAGTCAGCCCATTGCTTCAGCTGGGTTTCAGGCTCCTGTGGGAGGCTGTCACGTGCATTTTCCTTTCTCATCATCACCTGCAATAGGGGTGTTTGTGTGTGTGTATACATATATGTACATATACACGTCTTTACATAGGCATGTGTAGTGTGTGTGTGTTTATATGGGTGTGTCCATGTGAGTTGTCTGCATGTATATGTGTGCACATGAATGTGGAGGCCAAAGGTGGATATCTGGTGTCTTCAGTTGATCTCCACCTTGTTTATTCATTTTTATTACATTTGTGCTCGAGTGTGTGTGTGTGTGTGCGCACGCACCAATACACACATGCTAGGTGAAGATCAGAGGGTGATTCTCAGGAATCTCTTCTCTCCTTCCATTTTGTGGCTCTCAGGGACTGAACTCAGGTCATCAGGTTGTTGGCAAGTATCTTGATCTGCTGACGCCTCCATTTTGCTGAATCTCTAGCTTAATTTTTGAGACAGGATCTCAATAAACTTGGAGCACACCCAGTCTCTACCTCCCTAGCACTGGGATTCCAGATAATACAGCTGCACCCAGCTTTATACATAGTTTGTGGATCTGAACCAAGTCCTTACGTTGGCCCAGAAAGTATTTAACTACTGAGCCCCGTCTGCCACCCCAGAGTAGTGTTAATTAACTACCTCCAGTTGTGACCCACATAGATGAGCTTTGATATAGAGTAAGTGTGAGTCCCCTACAATCCCCGCCTTGATTTCACAATGTGGCAATATTGGGAAGCAGGGCCTTTCAAAGGTGAGATTAGGGTTGGGGCTGGAGAGATGGCTCAGTGGTTAAGAACTTGTTCTTGCAGAAGACCCGGGTTCCATTCCCAATACCACATGGTGCCTCACGGCCATCTGTAACTCCAGTTCCAGGGGATTTGATGTTCTCTTTTGAACTCAACAGAAACCAAACACACATGTGGTACACAGATAGTCAGACCAAAAACTCATAGACATTTACGAGGAAAAAAAGCAATTAAGAGAGAGTTATAGTCTGAAGCTGAAATGTGTCCTATGTGGCTATGTCTTAAGTACTTTCTCCCCAAGCTGTAGAGCCTGTTAGAAGGTGGGGTGTGATAGGTTAGTGTCAACTGGCAACGTGACACAGTCCTCAGGTATGCCCTGAGGGATGATCTTCATCTCATAAAATGAAGTGGGAAGACCCTTCCACTGTGGGCAGCACCGTTCCCTGGCTAGGATCCTGAACCATGTGAGTGGAGAAAGGGCACCTACTACCAGCGTTCATCACTCTCTGTTCCTGGTTGTGGGTGTGATGTGACCAGCTGCTTCCAGCTCCTACTGCCTTGAGTTCCTCGTCATGATGGACTGTACCCTTTTTTTTTTTCTTTTTAAAGGTTTATTTATTTTATGTATGTGAGCATACTGTAGCTGTCTTCAGACACACCAGAAGAGGGCATCAGGTCCCATTACAGATGTTCCATGTGGTTGCTGGGAATTGAACTCAGGACCTTTGGAAGAGCAGTCAGTGCTCTTAACCACTGAAACATCTCTCCAGCTCCAGACTGTACCCTTGAACTGTGAGCTATAATAAACTCTTTCTTCCTTAAGTTGCTTTTTTTTTTTTTTTTTTTTTTTTGGTTTTTTGAGACAGGGTTTCTCTGTATAACCCTGGCTGTCCTGGAACTCACTCTGTAGACCAGGCTGGCCTTGAACTCAGAAATCTGCCTGTCTCTGTCTCCCAAGTGCTGGGGTTAAAGATGTGTGCCACCATTGCCCAGCCTTAAGTTGCTTTTGTCAGAGTGTTTTATCACAGCAATGAGGAAAGTGACTAATATGTGGGACATGACTAACATCACTAGGTCTCTGAAGGTGATACCCATTCCTCATTCCCACAGCTTTCTATTGCCTGGTCTCTTGCCATGTGAAAAGCCACCACATCATGTTCCCATCACATTGGATGGAGCCATTCCGCCGTGTCTCCCCAGGGTGATGGACTGCAACCCCCTGAAATCATGAGCCAAATCCCATGAGGCTTAATCTTCATTGTCAGCCTGACTGCATTTGGAATCACCTAGGAGACACACCTCTGCCTGTTACTGTCAAGAATTTCCAGAGAGTTTAACCTAGACAGAAAGATCCACCCTGAATGTGAGTGGCCTCACCCCATCACCTGGGACTCCAGACTCAAAGAACAGGAGACAGTGAGCTGAGCACCAGCACTTCTCTGCTTCCTGACTTCAGATGCCATGTGACCAGCCCCACCCTTCTGCTGTCACCCCTGCCCCACCACGATGGACTGTGCACTCTCAGACTGTGAGCCACAGTAAACCCTCCTGGGAGCTGCTTTCCTCAAGCACTTTATCGAAACACAAAAGTACCTAACAGAGCCATTAGAGAATAATCATGATGTCTCATTCCTTTCGGCTGCATTAGTCACTGAACGAGCATTGTTATAAATGGAATCCACCCTCCCTGTTTTCTCTCCCCTGCACACATCCATTTGCCCTCCCCCCCTCCAACCCCGACTGGGAAGCAGCACCAGGCCATTGGCAGAGGTTGAACAGAGGCCAGCCTCCGGAACCATGGTCATAACGATCCTCTTAATAAATCACCCAATCTTAGCTGGGAGTGCTGGCACACACCGCGCCTGTCATCCCCTTATTTGAGAGGCTGAGCAGATGAATGACAATTCAGGGTCATTCTGGGCTACAAGGCCTAGTCTCCTAAGACAAAACAAAGCAACTCCCCCCCCCCCAAAAAAAAACTAAAATAAGACGTGTGTGTGTGTGTGTGTGTGTGTGTGTGTGTGTGTGTGTACATCCCAGTGGTGCATATGTAGAGGTCAGAAAGCACTTGCCTAAGTTGGTTCTTTCATTCCAATGTAGGTCCTGGGGATTGAACTCAGGTTGTTAGGCTTGGTGGGAAGTGCCTTTACCGACTGAGCTGTCTCAATGAACCACTTAGACCTTATTTTTTTAAGCTGCACAGCACCAAAGATGAAGTTTGGTTCTCTTCCCCGCCCCTCCTTTTTTTTTGAGACAGAGTCTCTTGCATCATAGGCTGGCCTCAAAATTGCCACACAGGGGTGGATGACCTACAATTTCTGATCTGCTATGGAAGTACTGGGATTACAGGCCTGTGTCACTACGCCTGGTTTGTGTCCTGGGGGTGGAATTCAAGGCTTTATGCACAGGAGCTACAGTCCCAGCCCCGCGTTTGTCTTTTAAATGAATCTGAGCAAAACAATAGAATTCAAACTTGGCAAGATTTGGTTTGAAGACAGCTGTTTCTATCTAGAAAAGAGCATCCTGTTAGAATAAATATGATATCTTGTGATGGGGGGATGGGGAGTGGGGGTTGGGGGTGGAGGAGATCACACACACACACACACACACACACACACACACACACTTCACCCAGGAAGCTTCTAACCAGGGTAAAGAATGGTATATGTAAATCCAAGTGCTGGAGACTGGAACATGAGGCCAACACAGTTTGCCTAGATGTATATGAATTCTTAAAACACATACACAAATAACAACAGTGATTGATTGTGGTGGGGAGTCGTGGGGAGATGCACATACCAGTTCTACCAGGGATCGAACTCAGTTCCTCAGGCTTGGCAGCAAGCGCTTTTACCCATTGAGCCATCTCACGGGCACTTCTGGTGTCTGGAGAGATTTATTCTCATTCGTAAATGCCACAAAGAGTCCATACACTTATTGACAGAAGGGCAGCTGTTGTACTCTGTGGTGCTGTCGGGTAATTACAATATTAGGAATTAGAGCACACTGGTTACTGTCTGTAGTCCCATCTACTTAGCAAGCTGAGGTAAGAGGTTTGCATAAGCCCAGGAGCTTGAGGCCATCCTGGGCAACGTAACCAGATATTGTTTCAAAAGCACTGTCACTGACAGAACCATCCAATTTCTCAATCTCTCTGTGTTTTTAATTTTTTTTTTTTAAAAAAAGTTAATGCAAACTCCTTTTAAAAGTTTTAGCCGGGCAGTGGTGACACACGCCTTTAATCCCAGCACTTGGGAGGCAGAGGCAGGTGGATTTCTGAGTTTGAGGCCAGCCTGGTCTACAGAGTGAGTTCCAGGACAGCCAGGGCTACACAGAGAAAACCGGTGGTTTTTTTTTTACATTTATTTATTTATTTATTTATTTATTTATTTATTTATTTATTGTATAGCTGTGCATGTGCCACATGTGTGGAGGACAAAGGACAAAGGACAACTTGCAAGGGCAGGATCTCTCCTTCCTACAGGGTTCTGGGCATTAAACTCAGATCTTTTGGAGACAAGTGCCCTTCTCTGTTGTGCCGTCTCAAGGACCCTGTTTCAAGTTTCCTCATCTCTACCTAAGTGTTTACCATTATTATTGCAATAAGCTTCCCTGATGAACCTTTTATTTTTTAAAAAAAAATAAATGGTTTAGAGGCTGGAGCGGTAGCTCAGCAGTTAAGAGCACTGACTGCTCTTCCAAATGACCTGAGTTCAATCCCTAGCACCGCTGTGACAGCGAATATGCATCTCTAATAACTCCCCTACCAGGTAACCCAGAGTCCTTTTCAGGATGATGGATGACGGATGTGGCACACACAGACATACAAGCAGACAAAACACCCATACTAATAAGATAAAAATGAATAAATCTAAAATTAACAATTAAAAAATAAGGTTTAACTGAGCTGGTTGAGAATTACATACCGTCCTGTCACCCCAGCACTCAGGATGCTGCATGAGGCTGAGGGTAAGTTCAAGGCTAGCCTGGGCTATATATCAAGACCCTGCCTTAAAATTAAACAAACAAAAACCTCCCAAAGATCACTGAGTCTTTGAATTCCAGCACTTGAGAGGCAGACGTGTCTCTACGAGTTTGAAGCCAGCTTTATTTTCTTATTGATCCCCTGTCTCAAAATAAACAAGCCCAATCAAAAACCCACGACCATTAAGTTAGGCATGTGGCACACAATCCCAGCACTCAGGAGTGTGAGGCAAGAGGCTCGTGAGTCCAAGGATAGCCTAGGGTATTTAATGGTATCCGGTTAAAAAGAAAAGTTTGGAAACAGGTCAGGTCTCCTTGATGGATGTGGTCTTTATAGAATATTTTTATCACGGAGGGTTTCCCACATTCATGTTCATTGCCTGTCCACGGGCAGATAAACAATCCCACTGTGTGAGATTCGTAAAAAAAAATAAAAAACAGTGGGAATAACGGCCGGGATAGATCTCGTTAGTTTTTCATCTCTAAAGAAATAGAGAAAAGAAGGAAAAGTTTGAAAAACCAAGAAAAGGAGGCCATGCAGAAGTCAAAGGGGGCGGACACGTTGCCCGCTGTGAGGTCGCTGCTGGGTCGCTGAGGTCCCTCACTGTCTTTATCTTGACTCCATCTGAGAATAACCAAGAACCCATTAAGTGGGACAGCGCCTTGCTTGACTCTCCTCTGCGGTGAGGGGACCTTTTGAAGAATCCTTTTTTCTTGAGCCTTCTCAGCATGTAAGGCCATTTTTGAACTGGATGTTGGAGAATTAGAGCTCACGAGTCCTGCTTTTTTGAGCTTTATTATTTTTTTTCGGTGTAGAGTTCCTTGTAAGTTTTTAAAAGAAAAATCTCTTATTATAAATGGGTCACTATTCAGCCTTCAGCCCAAGGCCTAAAACTGCTCACATTTTCAGGGTCGAAGAAGATTGTAACTGGGTCCGAGTGCCCTTGAATTCTTCACCAGCTACCCCCCAGTGAGCCCAAAGGGAATTTGCACAAGACATTGAGGCAGGATGGAGACTAGTGCCAGATGACAGCTGTTTTCTTCCTTCTTTTACATTTATTTACTTTGTGTGCGTGCAAGTGTGCAAGCGTGCGTGCATGCAAGCATACGTGTGTGTGTGTGTGTGTGTGCGTGCATGCGTTTTTGAATGCAGATATAAATATGCCATGGTTCGCATATGGAGGTCAGAAGATGCTTTACAGGAACTAGTGCTTTCTCTACCCATGTCAGTTACGGAAATGGGAATCCTCTTGTCCGCCCTCGGCTGAAGTTTGGGCTGCAACCTCAGTATAGACCTCTCTTGTTTGAATCTCTAGGCTAGGCTAATCCAGTGGTGTCTATGCCTTTACCCTTTGGTCCTTTTATTTTATTATTTTTGTTTTTGTTTTATATGATGTGCCGGGGACTGAGCCCAGGGCCTCACCCATGCTATGCAAATATTCTATCACTGAACCATGCCCCTAGACCCTCACTAGCTATAGTTTACCACTAAGCCACGCCCCTAGCCCCTTCCTGGGGGATTCTAGGCAGGTGCTCTACCATTGAGCCACGCCCCCAGCCCCTCCCTGGGAGATTCTAGGCAGGGGCTCTACCACTGAGCCACGCCCCCAGCCCCTCCCTGGGAGATTCTAGGCAGGGGCTCTACCACTGAGCCACGCCCCCAGCCCCTCCCTGGGGGATTCTAGGCAGGGGCTCTACCACTGAGCCACGCCCCCAGCCCCTCACTGGCCATAGTCTACCTCCAAGCCTCGCCCATAGTCCCTTACTGGACGATTCTCTTTAGCCTAGAGAATTCTTGCTTAGAAAGCTTGATGCTCTTAGTTTGGATACCTAGTCCTGCACACAAATAACAGCAATAAATAAGCTCCCAAGCCCCAAACTAGAGGTTTGTTGTTTTTTTTTTTAAAAAAAAGACTTTCCAGGAAGGCCTTTAAAGGTAGCTACAAAAAGTATATATGTAACAAAAGAACCTGATTTCCTGGGCACCACCCATGTCTAGATGGAGCTGGACACATGAAAGCAAGCACTGTTACAGGCCTGGAAAGCACAGCCAATTGGAGTCATGTTGAAAGTGATCCCATTAGCCGGCTTCACTGGGCCATCCCAGGAGAAGGAAGTGCAACCTGACCAGGGGCTGGAGAAATGGAGAACAGGGGTAAAGAGGGTACCTGATGGAAGGAAGGAAATGATAGAGGAGTAGATTTGAGAATCCAGAGGCAGACGCGATTAATTAGGCCCTAGGGGGTGGGTGGGAGGTGTCTGCTGGATCTCTATCTGTCTCTCCCTCCCCCATCCCTTTCCTCTTCCTCCTCCTTTTCCTCCTTGTTTTACATATCCTGGGCTCACTATGTAGCAGAGAATGAGTTTGAACTCTTGATCTTCCTGCCTCTTCCTCCCAAATACTGGGCTTATAGGTATGCACCACCAAGCCTGGCTCTCCTGCTTTGGAGACACAATCTCACCGTGAAGGTCGTTCTGGTGCCAGACTCCCAGCCTTCAGCAAGTGCTGGGTACAGGTACATCCCACACTCCTTCTTCCTCCCCTCTCTCCCTCCCCACCCCTCACTGTCTCTTTTTTTTCTTGCCAGGGTCTGTCTCTAGCTGGCCTGAAACACAATGTATAAACCAGGCTGGCTTTGAACTCACAGATAGCTATCTGCCTCTGTTTCTCAAGTACTGGGATTAAGGTTGAGTACCCCCAATCCCAGCATACCTCTCAACCCAATCTCTCTTTCTTCTTTTTTTTTCTCCTGCTTTCCTGGAGACAGGGTCATGTGTAGCCCAGGTTGGCCCAAGATGGTCTTGAATTTCCGACCCTTTTGCCTCTGTCTCCCAAGAGCTGGAATGACAGGCATGTGTCAGCATGCCTGGCTTGGTGAAGTCCCAAGGATCACTCGTCGAGCTTCCTGCATGCTGGGCAACTTCCTCCAACTGAGCCATGTCTGAAACCCAGCCTCCCCCCCTTTTTAAGGATGGTTATGGTTTCTGGGAGAGAATCAAGTCCTGTACAACTTGTCCTGGAGACAGATTAGAGTGCCGTTGTGACTGTCTCATGGATTTTTCCACAGGCTTGGACCTGTGGGTGTGTGGCACCCACAGGTTCACCAAAGTCCCTGCCACCACCAGAGGTCTGCTGTTACTGCTTTTGTTTGTTATGGAGACCAGTTTATACCTGAGGCCAAACTGGTCTAGAACTGGTGATCCTCCTGCCTCTGCTTCCCAAGTGCTCGAATACAGGTTTGTCCCCACCATGCCCATTGCTCAGTAATTTTTTTTTAAGTTACATTTATTTTTGTTTGTTTTTCTGAGACAGGGTTTCTCTGTGTAGCCCTGGCTATCCTGGAACTCACTCTGTAGACCAGGCTGGCCTCGAACTCAGAAATCCACCTGCCTCTGCCTCCCTAGTGCTGGGATTAAAAGCATGGCTACCACCTCCCAGTTTATTTACATTGTGTGTGTACGCGTGTGTGTGCACGTGTGTGTGAGCACATATGTGTGTGCCCATCATGTATGTGTGCAAGTCAGAGGACAACTCCTGTCAGTTCTTCCCTTCCACCATGTGGGTCCTGGGAATAGAACTAAGATCTTTTTTTGTTTGTTTGTTTTTCTGAGACAGGGTTTCTCTGTATAGCCCTGGCTGTCCTGGAACTCACTCTGTAGACCAGGCTGGCCTCGAACTCAGAAATCCACCGCCTCTGCCTCCCAAGTGCTGGGATTAAAGGAGTGTGCCACCACTGCCCAGCAGAACGAAGGTCATTGATAGACTTCTCAGCAAGTGCTTTTACCATCTGAGCCATCTTGCCTGCCCCTTACCTTTATTTCATTGTTTTTATCCATGTGTGGGAGCATGTGCCAGGTTTTCTGTGTGGAGGTCTGAGGACAGCTTTCAGAAGCCAGTTCTCTCTTCCCATCATGTGGGAGGGATCCAGGGGGTTTGAACTCAGGCCACTGGTCTTGGGTGGCATGTGTTCTACTCACTGAGGCATTTTACCAGCCCACAATATTGTTTTGATTCCTTGCGTTGGGTAAGACATAGAAGGCAAAGAGCAAGCAATTTTGTTTGCATATTCTCTATTTTTATTATTTTTAAAAAAACATATTTACCTGTTTATATATCAAAAGTGGAAACAAACAAGAAAAGGCATATGTAACCAACAAAATTCAAGACCGTGTGACCCCACATTTGGGGACCCTATGGGTATACGGTGTGTGGCTATCCAGTGCATGATGAAAAGAGGGAAAAAAGAGGGGGAGGGGAGAGGGAGGGAGAGTAAAGCAAAAACACCAAAATGATTATTTTTTTTCTGTTGGAGACATAACAGATGCACAGTGGCCTGCTATGAAATTACATTCACGCTACCTTCTTGTGCAGTTTTCCAGTAAATTGGTTTTCTGATCATACCTCCCAGCTAGGAAGCTTTCAAAAAAGGTTATCTAACTAAAGGTGGCTGACCAGGAGCTGGCTGTCTCTCTCATCCCCCCACCCCCCACGTGTCCACTGCTCACATACAGCAGCCGGAAATGACACATAGAAGTGAGTCACCAGTGCAGCTCTGAGTCACCCAGTAATTGGAGAAAGTTCTGTCCTGTTAGGTCACACAGCCCCTTTTCCCATTCTGCTTCTCAATGTATTGGAAAAATTTGAAACCACTTTGCCCTCTCTCAAATCTCTCTCTCTCTTCCACCTAATCTTTTTTCCCCCCTCTTCCTTTAACGTGGGCTGCCAAGCATCACGTTGGCAAGGTCCCTAAGGAAAAGAGCCACGGGGGGGGGGGGGGGGGCGGGGAGGCATGGGGTAAGGGTGTGTTCGGCTGCCACTAGGCGGCACTGTGAGCCCCATCACCGGGCCACCCGGAGGGGCAGGTTTGTGGAGCAACGCACCCCTGTCGTACAGGGATACAGACACCAATTGGGACACCATATGCCATGTGTTTAAATAAAATGCATTTTCCTTAATAGTGCTTTTTCTCCCAACAAACGTACAAGAGGAAGAACGAGATAAATATTCAATCATACCCCTGGAATCTCCCCAGGACCCCCCCCCCCCCACCGGGAGACTGGGGATGAAGAGCCAGGCACACACACATCTGAGCTTTCTTTCAGTCTTCCCAAATGAAAAGAGTTTGTGGGTCGGAAAAAGCTGTGTAAACAAGTCACCTACACTCGGAAATAACAGCAAGCTGTGTCAGGGGAGGGAGGGCATAAAGGCAGCTGGGGAAAGGCTCATTATTGGGCGATCATTTGATCTGTCTATCTGCTGCCCCTTGGGCAAGGTGGTCATTTCCACAGTGGACCTTGAGATAGGACAGTGCTCCTTCCTTTGGCCTGGGCGATACAATGGCAGGCGATGCAAGAGGTGCCCACAGTGTGACTGGAACACAAAAGATTTTGCTCGGGGAGAGCGCTGTGGCCCCGCCCTGCTGGGGCCTTGGTGGGAACCAGGTCCAAAGACAGAATGACAGACAGATCCAAGTTCTGTGAGTTCTGTGGTCTGATGAGACCTTAGTGGGATAGAGGTCCTTAATTAGGGAGTTAGACTCTTTCCCCTTCGAGAGTCCAAGGTCTGAGAGGCTGGCGGGAAAGATTTACCAGTGTGGGGTAAGAAAGACATGCCTTCTCTTTCTCCCCAAAGAGTCCTTAAGCCAAATACTTTTACTCAGAGTTTCTGCTTATAGCATCTCCAGTTTCGTCCCAAATGAAGGCTTCTCTTCCCACTGTCACGGCTCCATCAACTGGCCCATGAAGAGGATTGTCTCTGGGGGTAGAAGAATCATGCCAGTTGAGAACTGAGATCTAAGGAGGCGAGTGAGCTGCCAGGAGTCACAGCTGCCTAGTGACTAAGTTACGACGGGGGTCCTGGCACTGCGTGGGGTGTGACAGAGTGCTGAGGAAGGAACACAACTGAGTTCCAGAATCTTTGCAGAGTCCCTAGGGGCAGGTATATACTGATTTCTTAAAACAGAGTGAGGACAGGAAAATGTTATAGGGTTCTGCTCACCTGTCGGATTGTGCCGAACCACAAACAGAAAGGATCGGTCTATAACCATTTCCATGGGGGCCATGCGGGCTGAGACTTGAATGGCTGAAAGAAAGGGACAATATGTTAGGGTTGGGGGATGATATCACTGGAGTGATCCCAAGAGATCTACTGACACCAGTCTATCTGATAGCAGCACGGGGGGCGGGCAGGGGAGAGGAGGGGGAAGGATTTTCAGGTGGCTTAACAGAAACTAGTAGTGGGGTATGGAACCCAGAGCCTTCCTGCATGCTACAGCAAGAGTGCTATGGGTGAGCCCCGCCCCCAGCCCCTCATTGGGAGATTCTAGGCAGGGGCTCTACCACTGAGCCACGCCCCCAGCCCCTCACTGGGGGATTCTAGACAGGGGCTCTACCACTGAGCCACGCCCCCAGCCCCTCCCTGGGGGATTCTAGGCAGGTGCTCTACCACTGAGCCACGTCCCCAGCCCCTCCTTGGGGGATTTTAGATAAAGGCTCTACCATCAAGCTACATTTCCCAGTCTTTGGTTTTTCAGAACAGGTCCTTGCTTTTTTGAACCTACATCCTTCTGCCTCAGCCTCCTGAGACATGTGCCACTATCCTTGGCTTCAGGTGCTTTCTTCGTTCTCTGAATATTGGCCCTAGAGTTCAAGATTTCCTCTGAGCCCCAGTATCCTGTCAGTCACAAACATATTTAGGGCTCACTGCTAAGCACATCCTTTAAGTTTACTCCTACTGTGACAACATCTCAGGCTTTCTTTGGGGGTCCTCATCACATACTGGGACCTAAGGAGCCACAGATGGCAGCAGGGTCCCAGGGGAAGTGGATTCATTTTCCACACTGAGGAACGGGTTTGGGAAAGGGTGATGACTGGGCTCACACTAGCTTTCTCGTGGGGTGATTGCTGTCCCAGGAGGTGGGCGCACCTGGACAGAGCCACACTCACCTGTGGAGGAAGACGCCACTGTGCCGCTCTCGTTCACCTCGATCCTGACCTTTTGTAGCGCTTGTGCTACAGAGAGCTGCTCTTGGTCTGAAACAGAACGGGAGCCAGAGAACAGGTTAACCTCTACTCTATACTCCGTGGGAAATCTCAACCCACGGAAGCAAGAAAATGAGGGGGATTGTCTCTCACCGGAAAGACTTGTGAAGTCGGCCTGGGATGGGCTGAACATATCAGTCATGCCCAACAGCTCCAGGGGCCCTCTGAGGTCCACTTCAGTCTCCAGAGAGAACCTGTGGGCAGGAACAGGGGACGGTGTTAGTTTGGCTCTCACATGCTGCTTCTCCCAGGACCTTTCGGTTATCTTCTAGGACAGTGGGACAGGGTAGACACTGACATGAGCATGGAGAGAAGAGGTCTGGCTTTTTTCTTTGGCTTGACACTGGATCTCATATAGCCCAGGCTGGCCTCAAACTCATTATGTATCCAAAGGTGATCTTGAATGCCTGATCCTCCTGCCTCTACTGTCTGAGTGCTCCAATTTACAGGTGTGTGCCACCATGCATGGTTTATGTAGCGCTGGGGTTAGAACAAGTCGGGCGAACATTCCACAAACTCAACTATAACCCCAGCCCTGACCTTGAACTTCTGATCCTCCTGCCTCCACCCCCCAAGTATGGCATTAGAAGTCTTTGAAACTTCATTTGGCTAGGAGGTCTGGCCTATTTTTCCTCTTTGCCAGAAATTTCTAATATTAATGAACATTGTTCCATCTTTCCACCCCCTCGAATCTGTGACTAATGGCTTTCCTCAAATAAGACAGTAGTCTTAACAATAATTGTATTCCATTTGACTGCAGGAGATGAACAGGTTCACATTGTCCCTCTCGAGGGTGTTGGAGCTAACTGTGGTCTGCAGGCTGGTTTTTGAGCACACGCAGAATGAGACTTTGGGGGGCCCTCTGCTTCCCACCAGGGCATGACTCATCTCCATCTTGATGAGGGAGAAAGACAGTAGCAGAAGGCCAGCGAAACAACCCAAGTCTCCTGTCTCCAAGCCTGGTATTTTAGCATCTGGGAGTTTAGGGGAAGTCTGGGCTGGGCTCCCCTATGAGTCTGGAATTACCCAGCCACAGCCCTCTCCACCCCTTTTGATTCTGCAGAAGAATTAAGGGAAAAGTAAAAAAGAAAACAAAATCTGTTTTTGGAAGTCTCCTCTGCTGCTGGGAATCGATGCCTTTCATTGTTTATGAGGGAGGGAAGGAGGTGGGAGGGGGCTGGAAGGAAGACATTTACAAATGGGTGTAGAATGATTCAGAAGCTGCCCCTTCTTTCTCTAGCTCCTCTTTGGGCTGATCTTTTTTTTAAAAAAAAAAAAAAAAAAAAAAAAAGATGGGGTCTTAGCTGGGTCGTGGTGGCTCACCCCTTTAATCCCAGCATTTGGGAGGCAGAGACAGGTGGATTTCTGAGTTCGAGGCCAGCCTGGTCTACAGAGTGAGTTCCAGGACAGCCAGGGCTACACAGAGAAACCCTGCCTCAAAAAAACTGAAAAAAAAGAAAAGAAAGAAAGAAACAGATGGGGTCTTGTGTGAGCCAGGAGTAGAACAAGGATGACCTTGAACTCCCGTCCGCCCTCTAGTGATGGGATCGGGGATTGTAGCTGTGCACCATCATTACTGGTTCACGTGGTGCTGGGGGTTCACTCTCTGTGCAGTGAGTTAAGAATCCTGACAACTGAGCTCTATCTCTAACCCTTTCCCTGACAGCCCCCTCCCCTAATGAGATAGGGTCTTGCTGTACATAGCCCAGGTTAGCCTTGAACTCATTATCCTCTTTGTGCTAGCCCTTCAAGTATTAGGATTACAAGCTTGTAATTGGATTTGAACCTGGGGCTTCATGCATGCTAGCCGAGCACTCTACAAACTAAGCTACATCTCCAACAGTCTTGCCCCCATAGCCAAGGCTGGTCTTGAACTCACTATTCTGTCTCAGCCTTCCTAACACTGCGGTTACAGGCTTGAGCCACTACGCTCCACTTTGGTTGACCCTTACTGAGCATTCTGCGCATGGTCTATGTGGGGATGTGTTTTATAAGAAATCTCTCTCCTTTCTAACAGTAGAAACAGGCAGAAAGATGATGAAATCAGAAACCATAATCAAACCCGGGCTAAGAGGTTTCCCATCAGCCACCCACACATGTCCCTTCCCTGTGGGCATTGCCCATCTGGGAAACTCCGCACGGGGACAGTGGCTTTAGGAGGGGTGGTGGATGTTGAGATTGGGATGGCTTACTTAGGCAGGATGAGGAGGCGTGGCAGTCTGGTCATGTTGCTCTTCCATTGTCTGATGAGCTCGGCATCCAAAATGTTGGTAAGGGCAGAGAGGGGCACATCCTTCTTAAAGGGTGCAGCGATGAACATACTGAGGGTTTCACCATGGTAGGGCAGTTCCAGGATGTCATACTCATGCCCATCCGGGGTGGTGAACTCAGCTGGGAAGATAACCAAGATGGCGCCTTGGCAAAGGCTCCAACTCCCACGGGTTCCTTCCTAGCATCCCCCCCACTCCTCTCCCCTTCTCTCCTTCTAGAAGGCCAAGCTCTCCATTCAAGTTTTGGAGGTCCTTCACCCGGCTCCACATCCTTCAAGTGTTTTCTTCTCCTTCTCTTTTTTGAACTAGCTATGTCACCAAGGATGATCTTGAATGGATTCTCCACCGCACCTGGTTTATGAGCTGAGCATGAACCCCTGGGCTTCATTAATGCTGAGTGAGCATTCTCCCTAAGCTCCCCATCCTTCCTGCCTATTTTCTCCCTCATGATCTTTGTTATTTTCTGTCTGACCCCAGCCACTAACTCATTCCCATGCTCATTCATCTCCCACACAGCCTTCCCCGTAGCTGGGATCCTTGGCCCCAGGTAACCACACTAGAGAGATCTTAAGAGATCTCTCAAGGGTCCGTCAGGCAGATGTGGGTCTGGGATTTCAGCTTCATCTAGCATGAAAGAAACTGATTTCTCCCCCACCCCTGACTTGAATTATCTCAGCATCTCCTGATACTGCTTGGTGAGTGTTTGTAGTAACTAGGGTGTGTCCACCTCCTCTGCCACTGTCCTCCCTTCCTTTAAAAGGACACTGTGGGTGTTGCCCAGGGTCCGTAGTTGTGAGAGCTGGGGCCTGGAGATCATGGACTCACTGCAGTTGAATTTGTTGTTCTGAGCCATCATGGGCACAGAGACGGTGCTACCATCAGACTTGTGGAAGAGGCGCTGGTGGGTGCTGGCCTCTAAGAAAGGCGTCTTCCATTGGCCGTTGAAGTAGAGGGCATTCACCAGCACCAGGCGTGTCAGCTCGTCTATAGCCCCCTTGGCCAGCAGGTCACTGATCATACCTAAGGGGAAGCAAGGTGATCAAGAAGTGCAATGGGTTTTAAGCATCTTAGATGCTTCCCTTCTGTTCCCAGCTCTCAAATGAACGTGTTGAAGGGACACAAAGAGCAGTGGCAGTTAAGTGAACAGTTGGTTCTAAGACTCTAGGGATGACTTTCAGCCCCTCCCTCTTCCCCCTCCCCCCCTTCTCCTCTTATCCCCTATGCCCCTCCTTCCCTCCCTTCTTCCTCCCCCACCTCTTTATAGGCCGACCTAGTCCAAAGCTCACTCTGCAGCCTAGGCTGGCCTTGAATTCATGGTAATCCTCCTGCCTCAGCTTCCCAAGACCTGGGACGAGAGGCATGAGCCACAGCCCTGGCTTCACCATGGTTTTCTTGGCTCTGGAATTCATTTTAGTATCAGGATTGGAAACTCCATCTTCCCTCATTTCACCTCTTTTGTCCTCTAAGCTGTAATCTTGGCGGCCCGGACACATCTGCGTTACAGCTATGCCTTTCCTGGTGATTTGTTTTGTTTATTTATTTTAAAAGTTATTACTATTGTAGAGGCGGGAAGTATGAGGTGTGTGGGTGTGGGTGTGGGTGTGTGCACCAAGTGGAGGTCAGAGGGTAGCTTATGTGGAATTGATTCTCTCCTTCCACATGTTTGTGGCTTCCAGGAATCAAATTCAGGTCACCAGGCTCCACAGTAAGAGCCAATACCCATGGAGCCACATTTCTGATCCTGGTGGGTTTGGGCTAGGTTTTGTTTTGTTTGTTTGTTTTGTGGGGTAGCTATTGTACCCCAGTTGGCTTGAATTGGTTAGTTTTTGTCTCTGTAGCCTTTTTTTTTTTTTTTTTCTTTTGCTCAGGTGCAGGGGCAGGATCTTGCTATATAGTTCAGGCTAACCCTAAACTCATGATCTTCCTACAGATATGAGCCATTATACCCAGGTCTGTGTGGCTTTATAAAAAAGTCTCACTAAGACAAATACACTTTTGAGTTACAGCTCAGTGGTAGAGCACCTGCCTAGAATCCCCCAGTGAAGGGCTGGGGGCGTGGCTCAGTGGTAGAGCCCCTGCCTAGAATCCCCCAGGGAGGGGCTGGGGGTGTGGCTCAGTGGTAGAGCCCCTGCCTAGGATCCCCCAGTGTGAAGCTGGGGCGTGGCTCAGTGGTAGAGCCCCTGCCTAGAATCCCCCAGGGAGGGGCTGGGGGCG
>JADRCH010000159.1:2872870-2892478 GCA_019843965.1 Rhynchomys soricoides
CTGGGGGCGTGGCTTAGTGGTAGAGCCCCTGCCTAGAATCCCCCAGGGAGGGGCTGGGGGTGTGGCTCAGTGGTAGAGCCCCTGCCTAGGATCCCCCAGTGTGAAGCTGGGGCGTGGCTCAGTGGTAGAGCCCCTGCCTAGAATCCCCCAGGGAGGGGCTGGGGGCGTGGCTCAGTGGTAGAGCACCTGCCTAGAATCCCCCAGTGAGGGGCTGGGGGCATGGCTCAGTGGTAGTGTAGATTACCCAGCATGCATGAGGCCCTGGCTCTCATCCTCAGCACCACAGCAGGAAAGGAAAAGCACAAACATCAGCTATTTTGCTTTGCTCCTTGAAGCATTTGCCTTTTATCCCCAAAGACAAAGCTGAAAGGGAGAGCTGGGGGTGTGTAAAGTTAACACCGAATTCCCTTTCTCTGCTCCATTCCAAGATGGGCCTGCTTTCCCTGAGGCTTACCTTTGGTGTGCCTCTCCACCCAGTCATTGATGATGAATCTGGCTTTCTCCACCTCTGAGAAGTCCACCTGCTTCACTGTGGTCTGGAAGAACTTGAAGAAGTGGGGCATGAAGCCCTGGACCAGCTCCAGGTCCCGCTGGACAAAGATGGCGTCCACAGTACTGATCTCATTCTTGTTCCATGGCCCCATGAGCTCCTTGGAGAGTTGGCGGAGGGCACGAGGTGTGCCCTTTTCTGCAGAGGTACCAGGACAGGATACATTAGGCTCATGTTGAGCCAAGGGCTTTCAGCTTGGCCAGGTTTCCCAAAGAGGGCCCTACCCCTGTCCAGGCAGATGAGACTCTTCCAATTCTCTAGGAGTCAGTGGAGGGAGGTCTCTTTCCAAACTAACCCCTCTCTCTACCCCTCCTCTCTCCATCATTTTTTCCTCTTCCCTTACCTCCCTCCTTCCCCCACCCCCACTTTTGAGACTGGGTCTCATCATGCACCTCTGGGTGGCCTGACACTATGTAGTCCAGACTGGCTTTGAACTCACAGAGATCTGCCTGCCTCTGCCTCCTGAGTGCTGGCAACTAAAGGTGTGCACCACCGGGCCCAACTCTCTCCCTCTCCCATTCTTTCCTTTCCTCTTCTCTCCCCTTTTCTCCTCTGAGGAGGGTCTCACAGTGTAACCCAGACTGCTTCACCAGTCACTATGTAGTCCTAGATGTGTGGAGCTAACAAATATCCTCCTGCGGTAGCCTCCCTAGTGCCGGGATTAGGGGCGTGCACTACTACAGTCAGCCTTCAAATCCTAATGTTTTTGTGCTTCGTTTTCCAAAGTCTCAGCTCCCAATCTTTTCTTTGTGTTAGAACAGTCTGTTCTTACATTATAAACCTTAGTTTGTGTCTGCCCTGCACCCCCTCACCCTTGCAGCATCCCCTTTAACAGCCTGGGAATCCCGGCACGAGCCACCCTGCCTGGCTTTCTCTTCTATTTGGTTTTGTGACAGGGTCTTGTTCTATATCCCAGCCTGGAGTGGAGCTTGCTATGTAGCCCAGGCTGGCCTAGAATTCACAATCATCCTCCCTCAGCCTCCCAAGTGCTGCCATTCCAGGCACATACCACCATGCCTAGCTAGGTTGTTCTTGTATTAGTAGCATTATCGAGTAATTCACGTTCATAATCCTATCACATATTTACGCAGTCCTGTGCGGGAGACATTTTTTAGTTGTTCCCTATTTCATAGATAATAAAACTAAGGTTTATAAGAGTTAAAGTCACATGTTTTATACTGTTTTTTTTTTGTTGTTGTTGTTGTTGTTATTTTATTATTTATTTTTTGTTTTTTTGTTTTTTTGGTTTTTTGGGGGTTTTTTTTCGAGACAAGGTTTCTCTGTGTAGCCCTGGCTGTCCTGGAACTCACTCTGTAGACCAGGCTGGCCTCAAACTCAAAAATCTACCTGCCTCTGCCTCCCAAGTGCTGGGATTAAAGGTGTGCGCTAACACTGACTGGCTGTATTGTTTTCTTTTTAAGGTCTCATATTACATGAGGCTGTCAATGAACTGGATACTTAGTCAAGTATGAGCTTTAACTCCTGATCCTTCTGCCTCCCCTTCCCAAGCAACATGGTTACAGAACCACATATCCGCTCCAGTTTCCTTTGATTTGGGGATGGGGCCCAGGGCTTTGTACATACTAGGTGAGCTATATCCCAGCACCAGGGTCACACAGTTCCTGTGTGTGGAACCCACTGGCTGGTACACAAGTTAAGGTCAAGTGAGCCAACAGTGGGAGAGAAAACGGGTGGTCTCTGGGCTGCGGCTGGACATGACTAGACTTGGTGATGCTGCAGCCAGTCTTCCCTGCCTTCTGTGTTTGCTCTAGACCCTGGTCTGTGAGCTCCTCCTGGCCTCCTCCATCTCCCACTCTGCCCCGACTCTCACCATTGATCTTGAATCCCATAGCATCTTGGATCTGCTGCCGGGTTTTCCCTGCTGTGGTCAGCTGCAGCATAGCCAGCACAGAGGACACGCCATAGGGAGAGAAGACCACATTCCGGTCTTTGGAGGCCTGGACCACGTGCTGAAACACTTTTACCCCGAAGTCGGTGGCCTGATGGACTGTGTGGGACTCTCGAAGGGATAAAGCGAACCCTTTCCCAAAGACCAGAACGAGGCCCAGGGTGAGGCAAGCGAGGGATGAAGACATCTGCATCCTAGGAAAAATTGGAGAGAGTCTGATAAGGTGATGCTTCCTGAAGACTGAGGGGCGGGGGAGAGAGTGTCGCCTCCTCAGTTATGGACTAGGCTCTCTGTGCTTGCCGCTAGCCTGCAAGAGATCAGTCCGGTAAGTTCACATTCGTTAAGATTCCACAATGCAAGGGGTTGGGGAATGAGATAGGGAGTTTCCAAAGGGGAAAACATTTGAAATGTAAATAAATATCTAAAAAAACAAATAAATAAATAAAAAATCCCACAAAGCAATTGGATGATGAGCTCATCCCCTTCTGCTTCCAACCAATTCTTTACATTTTTTCCAGAATCTTGCTTGCTGTGTAACCCAGGCTGGTCTTGAACTCAACATACTTCTGTTTTGCTTTTCCCAAGTGCTGTGATTACAGGCCATAGATGCTACTTGATTTTTAACATAAGCTGTCCTCATTTTTTTTTTTTTTAACCTGGGTGGATCTTAGAAAAACACCCCCTGTGGTTCTCTCTTCCCTTTTGTGGGGCTGAGAGACCTTTGGACGATGACAGCTTTTGGCTTTCAAGTGAGATTTCTACACCTGAACACGAATATTTCTGTGACACACGAATACGCGAGCGCACACACGAATATGCGCACACACAAGCACATATAAATGCAACTTTCTTTTTAAAAGTAAAGTCCCTTGCTAAATTGAGAAGGGGGAGGTTGGCTGGAGAGAGACTGAAAAACAATGCGTGCGCCTCTAGGATACAAGGTTCGAGCGCGGTTTGGCCATCTTTCTCGACCACCTGTAGTCCTGGTTGAGCTAGGGTGGACTAAAGAGTTCTAGAAAAGAGTGGACAGGCTCGGAGCACAAACGAGGGTGACAGCCGGAGACTTCTGGGAAGGGACGTTTTGCTTCGTTCATTTAAAGCCTAAGGTGAGAGTAAGCTTGCCTTTCTCCTACCTGGAGCTTTCAAAGGTGCCTTGTGATTGGCTCTTGTTCGCTGTCGCTCAGCTGTGGTTGGCTGTGTGCTGCCGGAGGCGGGTGTGCAGCGTTCCTCTTTCACAAAGCTCTCGGGGGCTCTGCAGTAGCCTGATCCAGCTGTGCTCTGTCCCCTGGCTGCAGTTTCCCTTTATACCAGATGTGAGCCGGAAATAGATGAACTCATGTTCCAGCCCCACCCACATTTTAACTCTGGAAATGTCTGGGCTGCCCGCCCGCCCTGCCCCCTCTCTCCCTCCTTCCCTCCCTCCCAGTGACTTGCTGGGACACGTGTGTGTACGTGTGTGAAAGGGCATGGGGGCGGGGGGGGGTGTAATTGAGCAAACCCTGGTTGCTTTGATTGGAACATCCCTGTACCTTTGGCTGGTCTGTCGTCTAGACCCTTGGTGGTACCACAGAGCCTACAATGCCTGGTGTTTGGGACTCCCGTTCTTGAGCCTCGGCCTGTTGCAACACGACCTCCTTTCCTTTGAAGACAGCCATCACAGAGAATCTATGGACCCTGCCTGTGCTGTCTGCCCCTTGTGCACCCTGGGCCTACATCCAGGAAAAGTTGGCCTAGCTTTCTCTTGGGTTTCTGCCCAGTGGCCAGAGGGCATGAAATGTGCTCTGTGAGTGTCTGGGTCTGGTTCTTCTTGGACTTCAGCCCAATAGAGAACTTGAAGTCCTTTCCTCCTCCCTCCATGTGCCCGCCAGGCCTGCTGTGAAGCACCTCTGACTCCCCACACAGGGCCAGACTCTCCTGGTGCCCTGAGGGCTGGCTCTTTGTGTCAATAACTTTGTGTGGCTGGATTTTGAGGTGTACTGGGTGGGGCGCTGGTGGCTGGGTTGGACTAGCCTTTTCCACAAATGACCACAGAAAGCTTTGTCAAGGAGCAAGAACCAGTACAGCAGCCTGAGATGACTGAGAGAGGGAGAAAGAGATGTTTTCTTAAGATTTTATTTTTATCATTCATTCGTTTGTTTGTTTGTTTGTTTGTTTAGACATAGTATCATTATGTAGTCCTGGCTAGCCTGGAACTCAATCTGGAGCTCCGGCTGGCTTCCAGCTCACAGAGGTCTGCCTGCTTCTGCCTCCTGAGTGCTGGGATTAGAGGTGTGTGCTGCCATGCCCAGCTTCCTTCTTACATTTTATTTATGTATATCGTGTGTGTGTGTGTGTGCATGTGTGTGTGTGTGCCCATTTGTGGGTGTGTGCATGTGAAAGCTGGGAAGCGTCAGATTCTCTGGAGCTGCAGTTACAGGCAGTTGTATGTCATGCACTGTGGGTGTTGGGGAAGGAATTAGGTCCTCTACAGAACAGTATGTGCTTTTACGGGCTGAGCCATCTCTCCAGAACCCAGAGGATGTTTTGAAGCTTTCTTCTCCTCTGGGTATAGACACTGGTGGGCTGGAGCCACAGGGCCAGAGATAGAATGAAACAGAATATGTCTGTGTGTATGTGTACAAGCATGTGTGTGTGTGTGTGTGTGTGTGTGTGTGTGTGTGTCTCATGGTGGGGTTCTGTTCTTAGACCTGTGGAGGAAGAGGTTTGTAGCCCAGGCTAGCCTCAAACTTACTATATATATATAGCTGAGGATAGCCTGGAGATTCTGATCCACCTCCCAGTGATTGAGACTTCAGGTATGCAGCACCACACCGGGTTTATGCAAGTACGGGGGCTCGAACCCAGGACTTCCAGCATGCTAGGCAAACTACCAACTGAGCCACATCCCTAGCTCAATGATTTCTTTAGAGAATAAATATTTGTGTAGCATTTAAGAGGACCGGGATGGTGCCTTTGATGGTTGGATAGACTCAAAAGCCCTTTGTAACCCTAGACGTTGTGACTAGAGAGAAGGACAACTAGAAAAGACCAAGGTGGTCCAGTGGTGGGGGCTGAGGAGAGGGAGACCTTGGGGCTGACTTGCAGTCATCTTTTGTATAGGTGATGGCAGTTCACTTGGCAGTATCCATGGAGACAGCTGCCTGGAGAGTCATGGGAAGTTTAGGTGGGCGGTACAGCAGCCGTGTTTGTTTTTGAGTCCCAGTAAACAGATACCAGGGTAACCAGCCCTGCGGAGTTTTCTCAAGGCGACCCTGCATCCCCAGTCAGGTGGGGGTGGGGAGGTTGAGGAAGGAGGAAAGAGGGAAACCTCTGTTGGAAACTTAGGCTCATAGGCCCAGCCGAGGCCTGTAGGCCCAGCTGCTGCTTGTTTGTGTTTTCCCTGGTCTCATCTGTGGCTTGGAAACCCTGAGGGAGGCTTCGGGGCTGGGAGGGAGAGGCAGATGTTCTTGGCTATCAGTGAGGAAGAAGACACAGCTCACCCCGCCAGACATGTCTCCAGATGCCTTGCCTCTATCCTTAGTGGCCAGAGGGACCTAGGACCTCGGGGTCCCCAAGCATTCAGAAGAGGGGGAGATTAGCTGGATGGGGGGGGAGGGGAAGGGGTGGGGCTCCTTGGGTGTTCTAACAAGGAAGCTGAGTTTCCATCTCTTCCTTTTTTTTTTTTTTTTTTTTTTTGGTTTTTCAAGACAGGGTTTCTCTGTATAGCCCTGGCTGTCCTGGAACTCACTCTGTAGACCAGGCTGGCCTCAAACTCAGAAATCTGCCTGCCTCTGCCTCCCTAGTGCTGGAATAATAGGCATGTCCAGTTTTGTTTTGTTTTGAGACCAGTAGCGGAGGAGAACCACAATCCCCCTGCCTTAGTGTCCCAAGTTCTGGGATGACAGGTGTGCCACTATAGCCAGAATCCTAAAGGAATCTCCAAACTAGAGGGAAGTAGGGGCACCTAGTAGGTAGGTTTTTGAAGCCAGGCAATGGGTCTATATTATGGTTCTCTGGGTGAAAGTGTTTGCCACCAAGTCTGACGACATGAGTTCAATCCTTGGGACCTACATGACGGAAGGGTCAAGCTAGCTCCCACAAGTTCTCTCCCAGCCTCCACATGTGCTCTGTATCACACATGTATACACGGACACACATGTATACAAACAAACAAATATATATATATATATATATATATATATATATATATATATATATATAGACTGAGGCCCAGCCTAGCAGAACGAGGCATCTGTTTCTTTATAAATTAGGGCTGTCTAGATGATCCGAAATGCAGACTTGACTTGGCCCCTGCATCTCCTCTCCACCCCCATGACCTTGTCTATCGTTGGACCTGAGGGTCAGCTAGTCTTGCACACAGGATGCAGCTTTCTGGGGGCTTCCTGGAGGAGGTGGAGTGTCTTACTCCCCAAGCCTTCTTTGGGACATCCTTCTCAGAATCTAACCTGAGTCATAGACTTGTGTCACTTTCTCTTTTTCTTCCCTTTAGAACCCCAAAAACCACTTTGACCTCATCCTCTTCGTTAAATTCTGACCCTTTGGTAAGTGGGGGAGGGGCGAGGATCAACTGGACAGAATGAGAAAAGTCTCTGCTGTTGAAATAACTCAACCCTTGATTTCCCCAGAATCAGAGATAAGAGCGTGAGTTACGTGGGGCTGTGGATTTCTGGGAAAGTTCCAGGATCAGCTGCCCAGGAAGATGGCTCCGTCTGGTCCCTCTGCAGGTGGTTTATAATTGGAGCAGGCTCACATTTTCCATGACTGTCCCCTGCCCCCAACTCCCACTCTTGCCCTCTCTCATAGAGCAGCTGGCTCCACTGAGGCCTAGGAAGTCCTGGTCGTTCGTCTGCCTGTGCTCCTCTCCCTTTAGCGTGCGTGCGTGCAGGTCAGACGACAATGTTCAGTATCCAGGAACCCGAACCTATAGTGTCAGCCTTGGTGGCAATCGCCTTTACCCGCTGAGATGTCTCCCCCCCCCCCATTGACCTCTTGCTCTCTTGTTCTCCGCCTGCCCTTCCTCTCTGAGTGTCTCTGGTTCTCCCCCTGAGACGTCTTGCTCACTCTCCCTGTCTCTCAAGATAACACTATCTCTCACTTCCTCTTCTAGTTGCTCTCTTGCGTTTTCTGTCCTGTCTCCCTCGTCCGTCCTCTGACTCAATCCCTCTCTCCTCCTTTGCCTCCTAGAAACCCTTTTACAGTCAATCTCGGGCGCTTAAGGCTCTTCCTCTGGGAAGGATGGTCAGCCTTCTTCCAGTTACACAGGCTCTAGGAATGCTGGGTCTGCCCCCCCTCCCCCCATGCCTGGTGATTTCACTGGGAAAGCTGGGGGTGGGAGAAGATCCCCCACCCCCACCCCGCTAACTCCAACTCATGGCACTATTTCTGGCCTGGTGGCTCTCCAAACACAGTTCTGAAAATAGCTCATGTTTGGGCTGGGCTGTCGCTGCCCTTTCTAGGAGTGAGCTGGGCGGAGTGGTCAGAGCCTTGGCTTCTGTTCATTTGAAATTGTGGCTCCCGGACAGCCTCATTCAGCCTGTCTGGTTTCAGCCTGTTTGGGGCTTCCATACTTGACTTCATAGACCCAGCCCCCCAGTCCCTCCTGCCCTTCCCTAAGATTTCAGGGTTACATTCGAACTTGCCCCTGGTCCCTATAATGTAGCCCTTGATTGTTAGGACTGACTTAAAAAAAATTGTGTGCATGTGTGTGTGTGTGTGTGTGTGTGTGTATGAGTGAGCATGTGTGTCATGGTACATGTGTGGAGATCAGAGAGTAATCCAGAGTTGGTTCTCTCATTCACCCTGGGGGTCAACACACACCCACACCCACGCACGCACGCACATGTGCGCACCATAGAGTTTCAAAATTGAGGGTCGTAAAAATTATTTGATTTAGAGAGGCCAAGGGATGGATTATGGCCACACAACTTTTCTATAAATGGAAGATCAGTAGTCATGATCAAATAGAGCCTGTCTCTGGGCAGGGACCTGACGTGGCTTGACGGAAGGCTGTAAGGATTGCTTAATTCAGAGAGGTTGTGAGATGAGCTATGGTCACACAGCAACTGCTCCATAAATGGAGGGATGCTGGCAATGAGATCAACTGGCCTCCGGGCAGGGACCTGGACTTGCAGTAGATGTGTATGACGGCAAAAGTTAAACCTTTTTTTGTGGGGAGTTGTCTGTTCTAAGGACAGGTCTTTCTATATACTTCAGTCTGGCCTGGACCTTAGTAGGTAGCTCAGGCTAGCCTTGGACTCTACACCTCTCTGCCTCAGCCTTCTAGGTGTTGAGACTGCAGCTGTGTGGTCCCACATCCAGCATAACTTAATCCTTTTGAGCCTTAGCTTTGAATTATTTCTAATGAAGGCAGGCGGATCTCTGAGTTCGAAGTCAGCCTGGTGTATCGAGCAAGTTCTTCCGGGACAGCCAGGGCTACACAGAGAAACCCTGCCTTGAAACACCAAAATAATAAATAAACATTGGTTGATGACTGATTGGTTGACTGACTGATTGATTGCTGAAGGGGGCGAGGTTTGTGCACCCCTAGTGTTGGGGAGGGGTGGTCAGAGGATACCTGGGGAGTTAGTTCTCTTTTCAACTCTGTTGATTTGGGGGGCTAGAGCTTGTTTGTTTGTTTTAATTGTTGTTTGTTGTTTTGGGAATTACACCAGGCTGTACCTGGCAAGGTCCTACCCTCTGTCAGATCTCATCTCTCTCTTGCCTGCTAATTATTAACCATGTGTGCGTGAGTGCAAGTGGCTGCTTGTGCCTGCATGTGTGCACTCCAGAGCTGCTCTTTGCCGGATTTATTCATCCATTCATTCTTTTATTTATTTTAGAGACAGAGTTTCTCGATAAGCCTGGCCCTCGCCAATTCTGCAAGACTAGTTGGCCAGCAACCCTCCAGGATCATCGGTTTCTATCTCGATAGTAAGTAGGCTCTCGGTACTATGGCCAAGTGTTTCAAAATATGTGTTCAGGGTGGGGGCTCAAACTCCCCATGTTTATGTGCCAAACACGTCCATTACCTGTTGATCGATCTCTCCAGCTTCTTCTCTCTCTTTCTAAAGTTAAAATTACGTTTATTTACTAAGCGTGTGGGTGTCTGTGTGGGAATGGATGTTGTATTAGCCTGGTGGTGAGAGTCGGTTCTCTCCTGTGACCATGTGGGTTCTGGGGACCATACTCAGGTCATCAGTCTTGGCTGTGAGTGCTTTACCCACCCTCCACCCCCACCCAAGCCACATCACCGATCCAGCTTCTTATCTGAGACAGTTAGGGATTCCATGTCTGGGGTTGTTTTGAATGTCTGAGCTAGTGTTTAGCCAGTGTTGGGTGCCTTCTGGATATTCAGTAAGTAGTAGCTATTTTTGAGTGGCAGACAGCTGACGTGTTAATTCTTAAAGAATGCAGCTCCATTAAGGGGGAACGTTGGAGACCGTCTTTTGGACTTCCTGTGTTTATTGGAGTTAGCCTCAGATATCATGACTGTGGACTGGCTGCTTCCCGAGGGCACAGCTGCCAGCCACTCTTTAGTTTGTTCCAGGTCAGATCTTCCTGTCTTCATGCCCATCCTGACCAATCCCTACTGGCTGATGCTACTGCTTGGGAACACGGGATCCTACATGGATCCTTCTGACAATCCATGTGTATCTCTTGTGTTTGTTACAGGTCCCTGTTAAGTAGCTTTGACCTCACTGGAATCCTGGCTGCATTTGAATTCAGAAGCCTCCAATCTCAGTCTCCTTAGTGCTGGAATCACTGGCTTCCAGATGCATCTTCCTCAGTTAAGCGTACAAGGAAGAAGGAGCTTGACCTACCTTTCCAGAGAGGCCCTACAGGACATAAATTTTACTATCCACAACTCCTGCCCTCATGGTCTCACAGGCTGGCCTTAAATTCACAAGGACCTCCAGCCTCTGTCTCCTAGGTCCTAGATTAAAGGGATTCCCCTCCCCCCCTCTGAGGCTGACCTTGGCACTCCTCTGATCCTCCTGCCTCTACCTCTAGCCTTCTGCAATTACAGGAGTGCTCTCTGCTTTATGAGGTGCTGGGAATCAAACTCGGGACCTCTGTACAGGCAAGCAGTCTACCAACAGAGCTAGATTCCCAGCCCCCTGTTTTATCCTTCCTCCTCCTCCTCCTCCTCCTCCTCCTCCTCCTCCTCTTCCTCCTCCTCCTCTTCTTCCTCTCAACCCCATCCTCCTCCTCCTCCTCCTCCTCCTTCTTCTTCCTTCTCTCTCTCTCTCTCTCTCTCTCTCTTTCTCAAATATGGTCTTGCTATGTATCCCAAGATGTTGTTGGTTTTATAATCTTCCTGCCTCCACTCCTGGAATACTGGAATTCCAGATATAAATTGCCCTGTCTGGTTTCTACTATGTCCAGAGGGTGTTTACTTCTGGGTCTCTCATGAGCTGTGTTCAACAAGCATGAATGACCCTCAAGCATCTGAGGTAAGAATGATTGGCCTAAAGGAAGTCTGACAGCAGGCAAGGGTGGTGCTCACAGTGTCTGGAGTAGACGTGGTCACAAAGGCTGACTCCGGCAGCCAATAAGAAGACTTAGGACCCAAAGGGCCCTGACAGTACCCTGTCCCTTCATCTAGTTCTGCTTTCCCAAGAGTCTGGATGGCCTGACTGTGACTCACGTTCCTTCTTCCTGGCTAGCCCCTGTTCCGCATTCTCTACATTCCCAAGTTTCTCTTTGGCTCTTTCTCTGGACACAGGCTGCTTGCATTCTGCCCTGGCTGAAGGAGGAATCTTGGCTTCCCCAGGCATGACCAAATATGAGTTATCACTCATATCTAGTGGTGTAACATCAAGAAAAGAGAAACAGCTCCCTTCCCTGAAGAAATGTCACACATGCTGGGGACCAAAGAGTGACTGGCACAGATGACTAGAAAACAGCATAAAGAAGCTGGTGTGTGTGTGTGTGTGTGTGTGTGTGTGTGTGTGTCTAGGCAGGCAGCATGCTTGCTTCATGCACCAAGCACTGGGTTCAATTCCCAGCACTGTATACAAACCTGGCATGGTAGTACATACCTACAAGTCTGGAATCCTAGTTCTCAGGAGGTAGAAGCAGGAGGATGAGTTCAGGGTCATCCTCTGCTATGTAGTGAGTTCAAGGCCAACCTGAGCTAGGTGAGATCCTACTAAATAAGCAGGAAAAAGAAAAGGAAGAAGGAAGGAAGGAAGGAAGAAACAGAAAGATAGAAAAGAATTAAGTACAGCCCAGCATAATGGCACACACCTTTACTCCCAGCACCAGGAAGGCAGAGGCAGGTGAGTATCTGTGAGTTCAAAGGCAGTCTTAAGAGAACAGAGTTAGACAGACTCCCTGGTCATTGACACACAGGGAGAGGGGTAGTGGCTAGTCACAAAGACGGCAGATTTCCAAGATGGCCGGCTTCTTCCTTAACCTCCTGACTTAAGACAACGACCTGGCAGCTTTTGTCTCCCAGCAGCAGGCTTCCCGCTGATGGCCTGGCCCAGCAAGTTCAAGGCCTTGGTCGGGACTTGTCACACCACAGTCGCAGACCAATCAACCACCATATCAGCCTTCAAACTGACCAACCCTAAAGTAGGCAAGGACTCTTCAGAAGCTGCAAACCCCTGGTCCTCAGGAAGAGACTGGACTTTGGGTTCCCGAAGTCCCGGCTCTGCTGGGCAGAGGGTCTTTCTCGCTGTGTGTCTGCCATGCATGTTTTTTCACCCCCAAATAAACAACTTCCTTTAACTGTTGATTCTGTCTGTGGAGCTTGAGAGTTCTCGGCTGCTACCTGTTGCCTTTCAGTGTTTCCTGCCTGTTAATTCTTTAAGTGGTAGAGAAAACAAGCCCAGTCAAGACCCCTAGACTGTATCAATTATAGACTGCATCTATTATTATAGAATGGTCTACATAGTGAGTTCCAGGGCAGCCAGAGCTATGGAGAAAAGAGAGGAGAGGACAGAGAGGGAGGGGCACACACACACACACACACACACACACACACACACAGAGAGAGAGAGAGAGAGAGAGAGAGAGAGAGAGAGAGCGCTTGTCTTAACAAATAACACCTGCCTCCCCCTTCCCCCTTCCTGACACCTCCAAGTCATAGAAATTTAAGGCTGTATTTTCCACCTTACTTAGGAGGAGAGGGTTTCTCACAACCTGGAACTCACTGATTCAGCTAAGTTGTCTGAGCAGTAAGCTACCACTCAGTACTGGGACTCAGCTTTTTACATGAGTGCAGGGGAGCTGAACTCAGGTCCTCACATTTGTGTGATGTGTGTTATTGACTGAGCCGTCTCCCCAGGCCCAAACAAGCTACACTGTAAGGTCTGGGGTAAAGAATAAAAATATGCTGAAGGTATGTAAGGAGGGAAGACTTCATGGAAGAGGTGAGGCTGGTACCTGGTTGTGAGGGAGGCTCCCTGCCCTTGGGAGAAAAACAGGGAGGAAACTGTGGATGGGGTAGGTCAGGGAGACACTAAACACTCCAAGAGAAGTCCAGTGGTGTGTGTGTGTGTCTTGTGTGCATTGATTTGAATAAGGCTGGCCCCCAGAGGCCCACATACTTGAGTGCTTAGTCACCAGGGAGTGGAACTGTTTGAAAGGATTAGGGGGCGTGGCCTTGTTGGAGGAGGTATCCGCTGAAAGTGGGCTTTGAGGTTTCAACAGCACATGGCAAGCCCAGTCTCTCTTCTCTGCCCATGGATCAGGATGTAGCTCTCAGCTACTGCTCCAGTGCCATGCTCCCTGCCATGATGATAATTGACTAAGCCTCTGGAACTGTAAACGAGGCCCAATTAAATATGAGTTGCCTTGGCCATGGTGTCTCTTCATGGCAACAGAACATAATATTTCCTTTTGAGAGAACAGCCATTCTCTCTCTCTCTCTCTCTCTCTCTGGATGGGACACAGGGTACAGATTTGCTAGATAGTTAATAGTTAGACAAGTGTTCTGTCATTGAGTAACAACTTGGTTCCTGTCTTATTCTCTGTAGGAGTTTTCATGTTGTAGGTCTCTGCTTTTTCTGATTCTGGCTGACACAAGACATAGCTCTTTTTTTAAAATTTATTTTTGGCTGGGTATGGTGGTACATGCCTTTAACCCAAGGTCCCAGGAGGCAGAGACAAATGAATTTCTGTGAGTTCAAGGCCAGCCTAGTCTATATCAGGAGTTCCAATGCTAGCCAGAGCCATACAGCAAGACTTAGTCTTAAAAAGAAAGAAAGAAAAGAAAAACAAAGAAAAAAAGGTGTATTTTCTATGATTTACTTCTGTGTAACTATGTCCCCCCCCCGTGTGTGTGTGTGTGTGTGTGTGTGTGTGTGTACATACGCTTGCGTACACACACATATTAATGGAAAGTGCTAGCAAAGGTCTGAAGAAGGTGTAGGACTCCTTAGAGCTGAGTTACAGGCAACTGTGAGTCACCTGACATGGGTGCTGGGAATTAATCTTGGATTCTCTTAGCGACTGAGACAATCTCTCTAGCTCCCACCCCCACTGGTGTTTTTGATTTTTTTTTTAGACAGTATCTCTTATATCCCAGGGTGGTTTCAAACTTTCTACATAGCCAAAGCTAACCATGAACAAGGCCCTCCTGCATCCACCAGTCAAGTGTTGGCACTACAGTCATGTTCTACCATGTCTGGTTTATGTGGGGCTGGGGATGGACCCAGGGTCTCATGAATGCTAGGGAAGAGCCCTAGCGATAAGCTGCATACCCAGGCCCTGGACATGCCTTTCCTATTGAGTTTCCATTGAGCCAGGCCAAGACCCAGGGACATGGTGACTAGGGTCAGTAGGGGTTTTGTGGGGAGCCGAGGTCCCAGAGCCTGAGCAGATGAGATGATGACTCTCCACTGGAATTTACCACAGGGACTCCGGGGTGCCCCGAGTCACCATTCCTTTCCTCCTAGCTTCGTCACGTGGGATCAAGACTCTCGAATGTGTCCTCATCTGAGTCACCCCTGGCTCACTCTGTGGTTCCCACCATAATGGAGCCAGGCTACAACTTTGCTTGCTTTGCCCTGCACCTCAAGCCCTTCCCAAAGCCCAATGCACAGGGTGCAAAAGTAAGAACAGGTGCCTGATGCAGGAGGGTGAGAATGGAGGACACTAGACCAGACAGGGAGCCCCTGGATTTGTGTCTTCCTTCTTCCTCCAACATCAGAGGAAAGGGGTCTCCAAGATGGCTCAGTAGGTAAAGGCGCTTGCTGCCAAGTCTGATGACCTGAGTTCAATCCCCAGAACCCAGAGTGGAAGGAGAAAATCCGCTCCTATAAATTGTCTTCTGAGCCTCCACACATAAGCCACAGGACACATATGTTCACACATATACACATACACAGAGTGCTCAACTGGAAAAAACATGAACTAGCTCTATGCGCGTTATGTATATTTGTGTATGCATGCATGTTTCTACATGTGAAGACCAGAGGTCAATCTTGGGTGTCATTTCTTAAGAACTGTCCACTTTGTTTTTGGAGACAGGATCTGTCACTGTGACCTGGAGCTCTTTGCTTGGATGTTCTGATTGGTGAACAAATCCCAGTAATCGCCCTGTTTCCACCTCCCCTCTGCCCTGCACTGGGATTGTGCCAATCCCAATGTGCCTCACCATGGCTTTTTATGTGAGGCCTGCGACTTGAACTCAGGCCCTTATGTGTGGGCTGCAAGCACTTGATAACTGAGCCATCTCCCCAGCCCCTACTTATGGTCTTTTCTGGGATGGGTTTATACAACCTTTTCAGATATGTATGGGTCCTCTGTAGGAGCAGTGTGTGGTCTTAACCACTGAGCCATCTCTCCAGTTCCTGCTAGGTTGGAGGCCATGAGGAAGGGCTGCCCCATGCTTCCTGGGGTCACAAATTGCCTATGTCCCCTCCCATTGCCAGTCCCATATCCATTCCTACCAGAGTCTTGCCATTGTTTGTTTGTTTTTGAAGACTTATTTATTTTATGTATGTGAGCACATTGTCATTCTCCTCAGACACACCAGAGGAGCGCATCGGATCCCATTACAGATGGTTGTGAGCCACCAGGTGGTTGCTGGGAATTGAACTTAGGACCTCTGGAAGAACAAACAGACGGTGCTCTTAACCGTTGAGCCATCTCTCCAGTCCCCCTGCCATTGTTTGAGTGTCCCAGTTAGCTTCCTGGTCTCAGGCAGCCCTCAGAATATGGACATTCAAGAGCTAGGGCTGCGGCTAAGTTGAAAGTGTTTGCTTACCATATATGAAGCCCTGGGTTCCATCTCCAGCGTGTGTGTGTGTACGTGCCCATGCGGTGTGTATGAGGTCAGAAAACAACTTGGTTCTCTTCTTCCATCAGGTGAGTCCCAGTTGTCAGACTGGGTGGCCCAGACCCTTGCCAGCTGATTCGTTTTGCCAGCCCTCTTTTTTTCTTTTTGAGATTGTCTCTTACTTAGCCTGGACCCGGCTAATTCAGCTAGACTGCCTGTCTAGCAAGTCTGAGGATCCCCCTGTCTCTGCTTCCCCGGCTTTGGCATTACCCATATAGCTTGCACCTGACTGTTACATGGACTCCGAGGATCCAGCTCAGGTCTTCATGCTTGCACAGTAGGTGCCTTACCCACTGAATTCTCCTCTACCCAGTTCCGCCCCTTGGGCTCTTGGTGCTAGAGGCCTGGACTCCTGCACTAAAGGGGGTGTGGTGCATGAACTAAGTCCTTCAGTTAGGAGACCTCTGAAGGGAGGGGAGGTGGCCAGTGCTGGAGTTCGGAGAGCCACCAAGAGCTCCGGCTTTACTGGCAGCCAACATTGTAGGGAAGGCCCCAACCATATGTTTGCCAGGAGTGGCAGGATCCTGCCTTTAATCCCAGTGCTTGGGAGACATTGTTGTCAGCCTGATCGAAATCAGCCAAGGCTACACAGTGAGACTGTCTTCATAACCAACCAACCAACCAACAAACACACATGTATATATACTATTTCATTAATTAGCTAATTAACTAATTAAATGAAGGCCTCAGATGAGAGCATCATTACTATGGAGGGAACTTGGACCTGATGCAGAACCTTCAGGCTGGTACTTGTTATGGTCCCATCTACTCCCAGAACCCCCCTCCCCAGTGTAGAGACTCACTATCCTCCCTTCTTAGGGTGGCTCTGCTGCACCCCTGCTGTGCTCCCCAATCTGGGTCAGGAACTACCAGACAGGATGAGTAAGGTCTGATGCAGGCAGGGCGAGTAACCGTTATTCATATCAATTCACTTTGAAGCACAGCCTTGCTGGGGTGCCAGGGGCAGGGGCTGGCGCTGCAGGGGGCAAGGGGAGCTGAGGTGGCAGATATGAGGTAGCTTCTGCTCAGTGACTGGAAGAGTGGGTTAACCAGAGGTGTGTTATGTATGCCAGGAATCAGACTGGGACTCTTTTGAAATTAGCATATGAGTGAGAACAAGGCTTAAGCCATATCTGGTCCCTCTTCCTCACCTTTACAAATGCCACTGGCTCCAGCATGCTGGTCTACACCCATAATCCCAACACACCAGAGGCTGAAGCAGGAAGGTTTCAAGTTCAAGGCCAGTCTAGGCTACAAAGCAAGACCCTGTCTCAACAAACTAGGAGGCTGGAGATACAACCAGAGCAGACGAAACCTTGGACTGAATCTTCGGCACTGCATAAACTGAGTATGGTGATGAGTACTGTAACCCTTGTACTTGGAATACAGAAGCAGGGGGATCAAAAGTTCAAGGTCATTCTCATTGATGTAGGGAGCTAGGGGCCAGCTGTCTTAGGTTTTCCATTGCTGTGAAGACGCCATGACCAAGGCAAAACTTATAAGGTCAACATTTAATTGAAGCTGGCTTACAGGTTCAGAGGTTCAGTCCATTATCATCATGGCGGGAAACATGGCAGTGTGCAGACAGGCATGATGCTGGAGAAGGAGCTGAGAGTTCTGCATCTTGATGGGAAGGCAGCCAGGAAAAGACTGACTTCCAGGAAGCTAGGAGAAGGGTCTCAAAGCCCACCCCCACAGTGACCCACTTCCTCCAAGGCCACGCCTACTCCAACAAGCCACACCTCATAATGATACCACTTCCTGGGCCAAGCATATTTCAATCCACCACACCAGCAAAGGCTACATAGGAAGTTAAAGGCCAGCCTGGGCTACATGAGACTCTGTCTTACATAAATAAAGAGGAGGAGAAGGAAGGAGGGAGGGAGGGAAGGAAGGAAGGAGAATGAGAGAGAGCAAGAAAGAGCAAGAGAGAGGAAAGAGATAGAGATAGAGAGAGAGAGAGAGAGAGAGACCATGGAAGGAGATTTGGTCCAGGTGTCGGGTAGACTCACTTCTGCCCTTGGCTGCTGATTGCAACCTCTGTCTTCACAGTGTCATTTTCTTCCACTGGTGGGTTCTTCACCAAATTAAATACCAAACCAGCAGGAGAACAAAGTCTACAGCAGAAGGGTCTGCCCCTCTGTTTGTTGTGTTTCTTCACCTGCACACTCCAGGCTTGGACCATGACATCTCACCTGCCCACTGCATATGGGATGGCTTTCTGTCCATGGGAACACGTCATCCATGGTGGATGCCAAGGAAGAGACGGTGATGGAAGAGTCCCATTTCCTGCCTCCATCCTTCGCTGTCTGCAGCACCAGGCTACCCCGCCAATGGTCAAGCCTCTGGCTGGTGGCCAGCCCATGTCTGGACAGGAGGAAATGGAGATCTGAGGAGCAGTACATGACATCCTCAAGAGCAGAAATTCCACCGGAAAGGAAACAATAAGCTGGGGAAAGCCATTTTCCAGAGAGTAGAGATCCATGAGACAGACAGGACCTTCCTGCCTCAGCCGGATAAACAAGACCACTGGGGCAGCCCCAGCTACATGCCACCCTCCAGGTGTGCATGTGGGAGTCTGAGCTGTGGAGGAGGAGTTGTTGGGAAGAGTCCTCTGTTTTGACACTAGGGAGAGAAGTTCTCTGTTACCTCATGTTCTGGTCATAAGGTAGACGAATTCCTAGTCAGAGAGTTAAGACCAGCGGGGCACGTGAGATGACTCAGTTAGTAAAGGAGCTTGCTGCCAAGCCCCCACAACCTGAGTTCGGTCCCAACCAACTTTCCAAATTGTTCTCTGCCTTCTACATTCATGATACAGCATGCATCCCTTCTCCCCAGAATAAAATAAATAAATATACTTATAAAAGAGAGAGAGAGAGAAACAGAGGGATCAGAGTAAGTCAAAGGTGTCCTGAAGAAGCATCTGGGTACAGAATTTCAAGTGTGGAAGCCAGGACAGCCGTAGACACCAGTGGTGAGGTGGCTTCTAGAGACCAGGAAGACAGTTGTAGGTTTAAGGGAAATTCAGACAACTCCATGATGGATAGAGGAGGCTAGCCCAGAGTTACTATCTGAGGAACTAAAGAAGATACGTATCTAACTCTCTAGTCTCTTCTCCCCGAGACAAGGTCTAGCCATATAGTCCAGGTAGACATTGAACTCTTCCTGATCCTTCCACTTCAGCCTTCTCAGTCATGGCATTAGATGGTTACAGGTATGCCACCATGCCAGCTCTTTCTTCCTTCCGGGCTCAGACACAGCTTGCTTTTAGGAAGGATGCAGTAGATCAGGAAAGAGAAAAGCTCAAAACGGAAGAAGGAACACAATAGGCCTATGTAGAATCCTCCAGTCAGGGGCTGGGGGCATGGCTCAGTGGTAGAGCACCTGCCTAGAATCCTCCAGGGAGGGGCTGGGGACATGGCTCAGTGGTAGAGCCCCTGCCTAGAATCCCCCAGGGAGGGGCTGGGGGCGTGGCTCAGTGGTAGAGCTCCTGCCTAGAATCCCCCAGTGAGGGGCTGGGGGTGTGGCTCTGTGGTAGAGCTCCTGCCTAGAATCCCCCAGGGAGGGGCTGGGGGCGTGGCTTAGTGGTAGAGTTCCTGCCTAGAATCCCCCAGGGAGGGGCTGGGGGCGTGGCTCAGTGGTAGAGCCCCTGCCTAGAATCCCCCAGGGAGGGGCTGAGGGCGTGGCTCAGTGGTAGAGCCCCTGCCTAGAATCCCCCAGTGAGGGGCTGGGGTGTGGCTCAGTGGTAGAGCCCCTGCCTAGAATCCCCCAGGGAGGGGCTGGGGGTGTGGCTCAGTGGTAGAGCCCCTGCCTAGAATCCCCCAGTGAGGGGCTGGGGTGTGGCTCAGTGGTAGAGCC
>JADRCH010000159.1:2892878-2906593 GCA_019843965.1 Rhynchomys soricoides
CAGTGGTAGAGCCCCTGCCTAGAATCCCCCAGTGAGGGGCTGGGGTGTGGCTCAGTGGTAGAGCCCCTGCCTAGAATCCCCCAGTGAGGGGCTGGGGTGTGGCTCAGTGGTAGAGCCCCTGCCTAGAATCCCCCAGTGAGGGGCTGGGGTGTGGCTCAGTGGTAGAGCCCCTGCCTAGAATCCCCCAGGGAGGGGCTGGGGGCGTGGCTCTGTGGTAGAGCCCCTGCCTAACATTAATGATGCCCAGTTTACAAAAGCAGGCTGAAGTAAGGACTGATACTCAGAGTGAGTAAACTTGTGTCCTAAAGTCTGCAATGGTGTTTGATTCTTTTGCTAGTGTGGCCACTTTCCTCTCTGCAAAGCTCACTAATTTTTAAGATTTGGGGGTTCCCTTCCCCAAATTTTGACAACGACCATAGCTAAAGCACGTGGGCCAATGTTTTGGCCAAATCCTGCTTCATACAAGTCATTTCTTCATCACAGTGCTCAGAGTGGGCGTGGCTCGCTGCCCATCCTGTTCATAAAGAAATGGATACACAGAGGAGTTGGTATCTTGCTGTGACCAAAACTCTTTGAAGAAGTCAAGATCTTGAAGATTCCCCAGAATCACTGGAAGTTGGGGATTGTGAAGAGATGCTGTTGCAGTCGAAGATCCAAGTTATTTGGGGCATTCATAGTCCGTCCGTCCTTCCTTCCTTCCTTCCTTCCTTCCTTCCTTTTGTTTTTTCGAGACAGGGTTTCTCTCTGTAGCCCTGGCTGTCCTGGAACTCACTCTATAGACCAGGCTGGCCTTGAACTCAGAAATCCACCTGCCTCTGCCCTCCCCCCCCTCCTCCAGTGCTGGGATTAAAGGAGTGTGCCACCACTGCCTGGCTTTTCATTTCTTGACATTGGTTGTCATTTCTTGACAACCTCTTCATCTGACTTAACATCTCAGGGACTAGTAGATAAAAAGTGTGAGCTTCCAGAATTGACCTGTCTTTGTCAATAGATGCTGGGGATTGACAGATATCCACAGCCATGCCTGGCTTTGTACTGGAGCACTGAAATCAATTCCTCATGCTTGTACAGGAAGTGCTCTTGCCCACCAAGCCAGCTCTCCAACCTCTTCCTCCTCCTTCTGCTTGAGATAGTGTCTCTCACTGAACCACTGAACCTGGAGCTCACTAATTCTGCCCAGTCGACTGGCCAGTATGCTTCTGGGACCTACCCATCTCCCTCCCCAGGGGTGGGATTTCCGGTGTGTGCTACCATGCCTGGTTTTCAGGTGGGTGCAGAGAATTGAATCTGGAGCTTTAGAAATATCTGGAGAAAAATCTGATGATTCTCATCACAATTCTAGGACATGGATGCATTGGGTTTGATTTTGTTTTTTTTTTTTTTTTTAGCTGTCTAGAAGCATCTAGGATGGAGGTGACAGCAATTGGTGTGGTATTTCAAGTCCTTGCTGCCCTGAGGCAGAGGGTGAAGTCAGAGTCCTCTGTCACACTGGTAGCCCCAGGGCTGGGTTCAGTATAGACCTCAAGGGACTGGAAAGGATTCAGTCAACTTCCCAGGAAGGTCATAACTGGAGACATGTTGAGAGGTAAGGCTGGTCATTGAAATGATTTCATCTGAAAAATGTTTCTTTGTCCCAGAGAGACTCAGAGTCTGTGGAGAGAAAGGATAAGCATTTAGATGTTTTGCTTTTATTTTTTAAAACTTTATTTTATTTTATTTTTGTTTTTTTGTTTCGAGACAGGGTTTCTCTGTGTAGCCCTGGCTGTCCTGGAACTCATGTGTAGACCAGGCTGGCCTCGAACTCAGAAATCCGCCTGCCTCTGCCTCCCGAGTGCTGGGATTAAAGGTGTGAGCCACCATGGCCTGGCTTTTTAAAACTGTTAACCTTTTTCATTTTAATATTTATTTGTTTATGCTAGTGTGTGTTTGGCATATGTGTGTGCAAAAGTGTAAGTCCAGAGGAAGATACTGGGTGTTTCCTTTACCATTCAATACCTTATTTGGTATATTTAAATGGTTTTTAAAGATCACATTTTATGAGCTGGGCAGAGGAGGCAGAGGCAGGTAGATCTCTGTGAATTCAAGGCTAGCCTGGTCTAAAGAGTGAGTTCCAGGACAGCCAAGGATATACAGTGTCTAGAAAAAGGAAAAAATAGTTTAATTTACATTTTATTCAGTGTGTTTGTGTGTGTGCGCGCGTGCGTACGCACACATGTATGTCCATGTGTATGTGTTAAGGCTGGAGGCTGATACTAGGTGTCTTCATTTCTAATTCTTCAGCTTATATTTTGAGGCAGGGTCTCTCACTTGAACCCTGAGCTCCCCGATGTCACTAATCTAGCTAGCCAGTTTACTGCAGAGATTCTATGTCCCTGTCTCCAGAACTCTGGGAACAGGCAAGCTCCACAATCACTCAACACTTCAGGGTGGTGCTGGGGAGCCGGCCTCCAGCCCTGAGGTTTGTGTAGCAAACATTTTACTGACTGATGCCTCTCCACAATCTTTCACAGGATCTCCGAGCTTTCCCTGAACCCGGAGCTCACTGATTTAGCTCTGCCTGGTGAAAAGCCCCAGAATCCTCAGAGCTGGGGTTGTGGGCTTGTATATATTACTGCGCATGGCTTTTATGTTGGTGCTGGGAATTGGACTCAGGCCGTCCTGCATTTTTTTTGACAGTTATCTCTGTTCACCCCACTCCTTATGCCTGCCAGCTCCCAAGCAGGCATTTAAAAAGAGAAGTTTCTAGAGATGCCTATGACAGTTACCTCTGAGAATGGGGAATTCAGCCAGGAGAATATTGAGATTTGGGAAAGCAAGAAAAAGTCCACAGACTTGACCTATGTGTAGTAGAAGTGTGGAGCATGGAGAGTGGAAATGGCATAGGAGGCTTTGGAAATGGGGGAGCCCTGATGGAGGCTGGCACACAGGGGAGCCTGGCAGAGCCTCTCCGTTCCCCGCTTGTCACTCACCTGCCTCAACCTGCTGTATGAGTCAGCGCCAGCACAGGGTACTTCCTCTCTTACTCCTCGAGGCCAGCCGATGAGGCCCCCGTTATTCACAGCTTAAACCTTGACTCCCAGGGGTGCAGCCTGGCCTGCCAGCTCACTATTCCCTTGTACCTGGCCCCAGATCCAGACAGTCCCGGGTGTGCCCAGGTCAGCTGCAGCTCAGCCTCTACAGGCAGAACCCTCAGCCTGCAAGAGCTAACATCCTGTAAGGAACTGGCTGTCTCAGGAAGCTCCTTTAGAGGGATCCCCGGTGGACTGGAGAAACCAGCTGAAGCAGGCTTTGAGGTTCAGAGAACATGGGCTTTCCGTTCTTATTCTGAATCTTGCTTTAAAAAGACATATATGATTTATTCATTATTAAGTTTATGTGCTTTGTACAAAATGATAAATTTCAAGGCACGGTCTCCCTTGTATTGAAGAATGGCCTTGAACTCAATCCTCCTGCCTCAGCTTCCTAAGTGCCAACACTACATGTGTATGCCTCTATGCTACGTGTGTGCCTGGTCCTCCGGAAGGGCAGCCAATGGTCTTAATCTCTGAGCTACGCCTCCAGTTCCTGTTGTTGGTTTTGTTTTTGAGAAGAGTCTTATAGAATTCAAAGTGGCCTTTAATTCGTGGTGTAGCAGAGGATGACCTTGAACTAATGACCTCGTCTCTCCCAGCACTGAGGCTTACACCAACACATCCAGTTTATGCAGCATGGGGGATGGAGTCCAGGGGTTCGTGCATGCTAGGCGAACACTCCACCAACTAAGCGCATTCCAGCTACATCCCTGACTTAGTGGAACACGCGCACGCGCGCATGCGCCCGGGCGCATGTGTGTGTGAGTGTGTGTGTGCACGTTTGTGTGTGCATGTGTGTGTGTGTGTCTTTTTCACCTATGTGTATCATGCGGTCAGTCACGTTCTATTACTCTCTTGTTCCCCTCACACCGAATCCTTCTTTCTCAAACTCTACTTCTATTGTCTGATTTTAAAAACATCTGGATTCCACATCTGTGAAAAAAAAATCACTAAACCTCCATCTTCCGGAGTCTGGCTTACTTCACTTCATGACATCCAGTCCCATCCATATTCCTGAAAATGATGCAATTTTGCTGTATTGTTTGTCTTTTTTATAATTTATTTATTTGTATTTTATGTGCATTGGTGTTTTGCCTGCACGCATGTCTGTGAGAGGGTGCCAGATCCCTCGGAACTGGAGTTACAGACAGTTGTGATCTGCCATGCAGGTACTGGGAATTGAACCTGGATCCATCTGGAAGAGCAGCCAGTGCTCTTAACCACTGAGCCATCTCTCCAGCCCCTATTGGTTGTCTTTTAAAGACATGGTCTTACTATATAGCACAGTCTGGCCTTGAACTCATGATCCTCCTGCCTAGTCTCCCAAAAATTGGGATTACAGGACTGTACTATTCCATTCTACCTGACTTAATTTTCTTTCTTAAAGAATCTATTTATTTATAACATTATTTAATGTATTGTGGGGGAGCATGCCTTCAGAGGCCAGAGGACAACTTTTGAGAATTGGTTCTTTCCTTTCACTGTGTGGGTCCCAGGATTGAACTTGGGTCGTAAGGCTTGGCAACAAGCACCTCTTAACGAGCTGGACCATTTTGTTGGACCTCTTTCTGCCTTTATACAATTCCACTGTGTAGATAGAGGTTCCGATGTAGACTAGCACATGCAGACACCACTCTGCTTTGGCGTGCTTCTCTTATCTCCAAACTTAAATGACTAGAGCTGATCCCAAAGGACTTTAGTTCCCAGCTGTCATTTCTTCAGGAAATGGCGAACCAACGTTTGTTTTGCTCTTGTCTGATGTTAGAAGTGGCTCACGGACCTAGGGAAATGAGTGTGGAGCTGGGTGGCAGGGCTTGAGTACGCGTGGATGGGGTGGAAGGTTCTGGAAACTCCCAGTTACTCTTTCTGAGAATCTCAGGGGCCTTGCAGGTGAGAGGTCATGTTGTGTCTGGAACGCCTGACAGCTTTTCCGGGCTGATTCAGGGTCGCCTTAGCGGCCTCACAGCAGGTGGAAGTCGGCAGGGTTTAGCTGGACAGAGCGTTCCTGTCCTGGAGAGACAGATTGGTCCAGTATCTGTGCAGACAAGAGTGCGTGCGTGCGTGCGTGCGTGCGATGCGTGCGTGTGATGAGCAACTGCTGGCACTATGTTTTCTTTGTTCCTGTTTTTATGAGACAGGATCTGACTCCATACCCTAGGCTGGGCCTGTAACTCCTGATCTCCTGTCTCTACTTCCTGAGTGCTGGGACTACAACTGTAGGTATGTGCTGTGTTAATTATAGGGTATCCCTTGAATACCACAAGTTTCTTTTAAAATAAATAGTATTTTGGTGGTGGTGATGACAGTGATGATGGTGGTGGTGGTGGTGGTGATGGTGGTGATGATGATGCAGTACTGGCGATTACACTTAAGGCTTCCTGCATGCTACAAAAGCACTCAGATCATTGTATGTATGAGCGTGGACATGCATGTGCCTTGCATGCATGCGGAGATCGGAGAGCAACGTCAGGGAGTCAGTTCTCTCCTTCCACCTTGGGTCCCAGGGATGGAACTCAGGTTGTCAGGTTTGCAGGGCAAGTGCTTTAAAATCTGCTGAGCTCTCTTGCCAGCTCCCAGGCTGACACTCCTATCATTGTTGCATGTCTCTGAAGTCTCATGAGATGGCTAACGGTGTTCATTTTCCAACTGTGGCACAGATTTTCAGAGATGGCAGCACACACCTTTAATCCCAGCACTTGGGAGGCAGAGGCAGGTGGATTTCTGAGTTCGAGGCCAGCCTGGTCTACAGAGTTCACTCCAGGACAGCCAGGGCTACATAGAGAAACCCTGTCTCAAAACAAAACAAAAAACAAAGGAGGGAGGAAAAGAAGAAGGAGGAGGAGGAGGAGGGAGAGGAGGAGGAGGAGGAGGGAGAGGAGGAGGAGAAGAAGAAGAAGGTGTTCAGAGTTCAAGTATTCCATGTTCCATGCAGAAGTCACACCACCATGAACAGTGAGGTGAGTTGTGACTTGGAATTCAGCCCAGCTCTGCTCTCCATGCCCCACCTTGAAGTAGAAGAGGGCAATATTAATTAACATATCAAACCACTGATAAACGCCAGACCAGAGAGACTTAGGGGAGAGACTGTTACCTAGACCCACAGCTGCAGCGAGATCTCAGTCCATCATGGTGGGGACGGCGGGGCAACAGGAGCCCGAGGCCAGCCAATCACATTTCATCTGAATGCAGGAAGCAGAAAAAGAAGGGACAGGAAGTGGGTCTGGGTTATAAAACCACAAAGTCCACTCTGAGTGACGTACTTCCCGCAGCTGGGCTCCACCTCCTAAAGATTCCACAACCACCCCAAACAATGCCAATACCTGGGGATTTAGTGTTTAAACACGTGGTCCCGTGGGGACGGTTTCTCATTCAGAACATCACGAAGACACCTTCTACATTGGGACAGAGGGGCACCTGTGGATAGAGGGATGGCGTGGTAGTTACAATCATCAAGTTCACAGGATCTAGAACATCCTAGAAGGCAGTCCTCTGAACATGCCTGTGAAGAATGATCTGGGTGAGACGGAGGTGGGAAGGCAACCTCTCAACCGTGTGTGGCGCCATTCCACAGAGTAGGGGCCAAGCTTTCTGACTGAGGACGCAATGTGACTAGCTACCTGGAGTTCTTCCACCACAGCTTCCCTGACTCAACGGACTAGACCTTAGAAGTGTGAGCCAAAAATAATCTCTTCCTCTTAGAGGTTATTTTAGCCAGGTATTTATTATATTTTTTATTGCATTTTATTTATTTATTTTTGTGTGAGTATGTGTACCTGAAGTGCGTGCGTGTGTGTGTGTGTGTGTGTGTGTGTACACTCACATATGTGTGCACATTTCTGCCCTGATGCATATATGGAGGTCAGAGGACCACTTTCTACCATGTGGGTTCCAGGGATCCAACTTGGTGGCAAGCGCCTTTGCCTGCTCAGCTCTCTTGCTGGCCCTTGGTCAGGTATTTTGTTGTGGCAACAGGATAAGTAACTCCTACGGGTAGACAAGACAGGAAGATACTTGTGGAGGGGCCCAGCTCCTTGTCCATACCCAGTATTCAGCGTTGGTAGCTAGACTTGGCAGCTGTGGTCCTCAGATAAGGATTAAATGGTAGGAGATGAGCTTTTGAGAGGGAAATTCCAGTCTTGATTATTTAAAGAGGCAAGATCTGGCATGGTGCCTGGGAGCACCCTGACAGTCCAAGTTTCATTTCTGTTGCTGTGATGAAATATACAGAAAGAAGACAAGTTAAGGACAGAGAACTTTAAAAAGCTGGTGATATCACACCGTTGTAGTTAGGCCTGGATCCTCCTCCCAGCCCCATGCTCTCAGAAATAACACTCAAAATATCTTTACAAATACCTTGGCTGTGTAGCTAGGCTCTACTCTGACTATATCAAAACTTAGATAACCCAATTATTTTAGCCTACATTCTACCACATGGCTGGTTACTTGTGCTCAGGTACCTGGCATCCATCTGGTCACATCTTCCCAGGGGAGATCTTCGATGTGGCTTCATCCCAGAATTCTTTCTCCTCCTGGACGTCCCACCTTCTATTTCCTGCCAAGCCATTGGCCACAGGCTTTTTAATTGACAGGTGATGCATCCATACAATATGCAAGATATTCTCTCTACATAGTACCCACAGCCAAGAGCAGAGAAATGAACGCATGTATGCTTACAGCCCAGGATCTCCTGCCTAGGGAATAGTGCCGCCCATGGTGGGCTATGTCTTCCCACATCAATGAACACAATCAGAAAAATCCCCCACAGACAAACCTGATCTAGACAATCCCACATGGATGATCTCATCCCAAGTGTGTCCAGGTTGTGTCAAAGTGACAAACGATCCATCACACCTCTTCTCCCGTGTAGCCCATGGACGAGGACGATCACCCTTGGTGCCATGCATAATCTCTAGTACTACCTCTAACATGGACACAGGTTCTCCTGGATGAAGTGTCACCACTCTGTGTCTCCCTGAGCTGTGCACCTTCAAACTCTCTGTCATCTGTCTGGTTTTAGACAGGGTCCTTACTATGCAGCGTTGGCTCACCTGGAATTCACTCTGTAGACCAGGCTAGCCTCACACTCACAGAGATCTACCTGCTCTGCCTCTCAAGTGCTGGGATTAAAGACAAGAACCACCACACGTGGCTTCTCCCATCCTCTTTACAAGAATCACACAAGAACAAGTATCTGGGCAGAGGCCAATTTCTATCATAGCCAGATTGGATCAAATTTCCCCCTATGTTCTGGTAAGGATTAAAGTGTCCATGAATTCAAGCCCCAAGTAATGTAGTCTGGTCAATATTTTCCCTTTTCTTTTTAAAAAAGAGAATTATTTTTAATTTTATGGTTGTGTATGATACGTATGGGGATGCATGTGCATAGCACATATGCAGAGGTCAGGGGCAACTTAGTAGAGTCAATGCATTATGTGGCATTTTGGGATTGAACTTGGTTCATCAGGTTGGAAGCAAGAGACTTTTCCCATTGAGCCATCTCTCTGGCCCCACCTTATTTTAATTAATTAGTTTTCATATGTATGAGTGTTTGGCCTGCATGTATGTCTGTGTACCACACACACACCTGGTGTTTGTAGAGGTCAGAAGGGCCTGAGACAGACTGTAGTTATAGACAACTGTGAGCCACCACGTGGGTGCTGGGAATCAAACCTGTGTCCTCTGGAAGAGCAGCCAGTGTAGTTAACCCCTGAGCCATCTCGTTAACCTTCCCCCACCCGCCTTATTTTTTGAAGCAGGTCTCTCACTGAGAGATGTGGGGCTCACTGACTGAGTGGGTTAGGTTGGCCAGGGAGCTTCAAGGAGATGTCTGTTTCTGAACAGTGCTGATGCAGGTGGGTGTGCTGCCTTGCCTGGCTTTTACACGGGTTCTAGGATTTGAACCATCATCTTCACGTTTGTGTGGAAAGAGCTTTAACCAATGGAACCACCTTCCTAGTCTCTCTCTCTCTCAACAAGGTTCACTATGTAGACTAGGTTAGCTTTGAACTTGCAGTCATCCTCCTGCCTCTGACTCCTGAAGCCTGGGGTTATAAGCATGTACCACCATGCCTGGCTGGTCATATTTTCCTTCCCTGGAATTCTCACACATAACCTGAAATCACTTGCAAAAGAAATTTCCCTCTGCCTTGATGGGCAAGTTTTCTTTGGCTGCAAAAGTTTTTTTTCTTCCCATTCAGGAGCTAAGAGCTGCTAGGTAAATAGGGGCTGATAGGGGGTTGGAGAGACACATCCAATATTCTGCACTGCAGACTTAACCCTTTGGTTCGTATCTTGATGTTGTCAGGAAGGGAGACCCAGGGAGAGAATATTAGATAGGGTCCTGAGGGTGAGGCCACTGCCCACTTCTTAGAAGATAAGGGATGAGACACAGGCTGGTTCTGTCTCAGCGTGAGATATCATCTGTCATGTTAACATAGCAAGAAGACCCCTATCTGATGGTAGCACTGTGCCCTTGGACTTCCTCTCATCTGGAACTGTGAGCTAAGCAAACTCACCGTGTCATTGTTGTTTATTGAGATGGGGTCTCTGTCTGTAGCTCAGGTTCCCTGGAACTCAGAATCTAGCCCAAGTTGGCTTCAAATCCATTATAATCCTCTGGCCTCAGCCTCCTACGAGTTGGAGTTACAAGTGTGAACCACCACTCCTGGCCAAACTCATTATTTGTAAATAATGGTCAAGTCTCAGGCATTTTGTTATAGCAGCAGAAACAAGATAAGAGTGAGTTGCATGGCTTTTGTAGGCACAAGTATCTATTCATCCCATATAGGGAGCATCCCAACAAACCAAAGAAAGAATTCCATCCAAGTCCAGCTTGGTGAACCAGTGGATTTATTTGGGGTAACTTTCAGGGGCGGGGTGACTCACAGTTGGCTACCTCCCTGGAAAGTCCCCTAAATGACTTACAGGCAGCTACAGCATGGAAATGTCCCACACTGCTCCATTGTCTGCTATGTATAGCGTGGGGATTGGAATGTCCAAGAGGAAAGTGGCTTCACGAGGGGCCTCAGCTCCTGCTGTCATGAAGTCATCATAACGGCTTAGCTTTATTACAGCAGAGGTCATGTCCCACCAAGAGGAAAGAGCTATGCTACCCAGATCAAGACAGATGCAATGATAAGGCAGCTTGAGAGTGCGGGGTCCTAGTCAAACAGACCCGAGGCTTATGGGCCCAAGGACCCCCTGCCCTTAACCCTTAGCTATCATGCCTGCTCTGGATAGACTGCCCAAGTGCCTCCAAAGCTCGAGAGCAGGGAGGGGGAACGCGCCCCATTTTCTCTGTGGGTTTCTCGCTTGTGACGCTGAACTCCAACAGAGGAAAGCCCTGCTGACCATAAGATACCAGCTCCTGGCCAGGAGGAAGTGTGTTGGGAAGGATGCCTCATTTGGCAATGTGTTTGCCTTGAAAGCATGTTTACCTGACTTAGAGCCCCAGAAACTATATGAAAAAGCCAGGCATGAGGGATACACACATGGGATCCCACTCGTGTGGAGGCTGAGACAGGAGAACCCTTCAGCCTGTCTGGCCAGCTAGTTCAGCCTAATTGGTGATCTCCAGACCAAGAGGCGATCTTGTCTCAAAGGAGGTGGATGGTGTTCTTAAGAACAACTTCCAAGGATGTCCCTTGACCTCCACGCGCACACACATGCATGTAGGAATGCTTACATACACGGTCATCCATCCACAAACATGCACAGCACGTGTGTTACTGTGATAACAGCAAAATGGAGCTTAAGAGAGGTGGCTTAGCAGTGAAGAGGGCTTCTCTGTAGAGGACCAATGTTCAGTTCCCATCACCTAGCTCAGACGGCTCACAACTGACTATAACTCCTGCCCCAGGGAGTCCAGTGCTGCCTTCTGGCTCTGGTCTCCATGGGCACTGAACATGCAGATACTCCCACCCCAACACACAGACAGGGATAATGCTAACAACAACAACAACAATAATAATAATACCTTGAAACAAAAAGCTGGAAACACCACCCCCACCTAAGTTCCAAGACCCCCCGGCCCCCTTGTCTCTGCAGATGGAGGGCAGAGAAAAACCTGAAGCTTCAGGTCAGCTTGAAGGCAGATCCCTGCCATCACGGGCCATCTCCCCCCACCCCACCAACTCCTGTTCCTCCCCAGATGAAGAGAATCTACACATCTGAGCGGAGGAATATGGAAGGAACGGGAATGGTGAACCATGAGAAGTTGGAAACACACACACACACACACACACACACACAGGGTTGGGGGGAGAAATTGGCCAGATCAGATATGGGGTGTGGCTTTGCTTCTCGGGAAGGTCTCCAGTGTAGCTCTCCCTCGTCAGGCTGTGGTAACAGTTGGCCTCAGTAGGCCCTGGAGGCCTCTGCCTGGCTCCTGTTGATTCTACATGTGTCACATGATTCTGCACTCTCACATTTCATAGTCTAGAAATAGGCAGTAAGGCCAACCGTGGAGAACCGGGGAGAGAGTTTGGCTAACATACGGGGATAGAGAGGGGCCTGGCTTAGACCTAGTGCTCCTAGATACCACCCACCCACCCACCCATCCATCCATCCATCCATCTATCTGATATATTCACGTATATCTCAGGGACCCTTCTTTTTGCAGTTTAACTGGTTTTAATTATTTTGTGTGTGCACATGTGCACACGTGTGTGTGTGTGTGTGTGTGTGTGTGTGTGTGTGTGAGATGCATGTGCACATAGAGAAGGATGTCAGTGTTTTCCTGTATCGCTCTCCATCTTAGACCTTTGGTATGGTGTGTCTCGCTCTGTCTGGAGCTAGACAGGGAAGCCCAGTGATCCTCCTGTCTCTGCCCCTTAGCCCCAGCACTGGGATTACAGGCTTGTGTGCATGCCTGGCTTTTTAAGGTGGGTGCTAGGGAATCGAACTCAGATCCTGATGTTTGTGCCCTGACTTCTCTTGCCTACTATGCCATCTCCTCAGCCTTCTAGGTGTTAGTCTAAGGAATGACCATCTATCTATGAGCAAACAAAGCTCTTAGCTTGTGTGGGGGCGCATGACTACATCCCCAGCATTCAGGAGTCAGAGTCTGGGGGGATCTCAGATCGGAGTCCAGCTCAGGCTTCATGTAACAAGGCTCTATTCCATAAAAGCCAAAAGGAGCCCATTGTGCTGGTCCCTGTATGCAACCCCAGTGCTTGGGAGGCTTGAGGCAGGAGGATTGTCACAACTTTGAAGCCAGGGACCGTGCCTCAAGAAACAACACCAACCAACCAAAAAAAAGAAAAAAGGAATCCCAGCACTTGGGAGGCAGAGACAGGTAGATTTCTGAGTTCAAGGCCAGCCTGGTCTACAGAGTGAGTTCCAGGACAGCTAGGGCTACACAGAGAAACCCTGTCTCGGGAAACCAAAAAAAAAAAAAAAAAAGAAGAAGAAGAAGAAGAAAAAGAAAAGAAAAGAAAAAAAGAAAGAAAAAACAAAGCAAAAACAACAAACCAAACAACAACCCCACAAAACAAAGCCAAAAACCAGGGCAGAGCTAGGGATGTATTTCAGTCAGTTCTGTGCCTGCCTGGCATGCACACAGCCCTGGCCTGGATCCCCAGTACCACATAAACTGTCTATGATGTCATACTCCCATCATCCCAGTAATTGGGTGGCAGAAGCAGGAGGACCAGAAGTTCAAAGCCAGTCTCAGCTACAGAGTGAGTTTGAGGCCAGCCTGGGCTATCTGAAACCATCTCAAAACGAAATAAAACCTACCAGAGAAAGCTCTCCTAGGTGAACCTGGCATCTTTTCTTCCCAGACTTGAGCTACCACAGTCTTCCTCACCCTTTTCCCTCCTAAGGAAAAGGGATCCCTATGTTTGGCCACAGGGCCTCATCCCAATTACAAAGTTGCCCGTAACCCCTAAGGTCAGGTTCAAGCTGGTTCAAGCTGGATGGAAGGAACTAGGTTTGGCACAAACTCACGATGTATTTTCTCAGCCTGTTAGATCGTTAAGAAAGTACCTACCCATGATGCACTCCCCTGAGTCAGAGGCTTTATCCTGTTATGTGTATGAGCCTGCTCATGCTAAACAGACTTAGGAAAGTGAGCAAGGGCCAAGGGTAAAGGAAGATGGCTTGTGTGTGAGTGACATTCCCTTTGCATGACCATGCCACGGCCATGCCCTCTCTCTCTGAGAATGCTATTTTCCTCTCTTTCCCTTCCCTTCTCCCTCCCTATTCATCATGTGTGTCCTTTGTTTGACACAGAGTCTTGCTATGTAGCTCAGGCTGCCTCGTGAACTCCACATCCACCTGCCTCTACTTCCTAGGTGCTGGGATTACAGGCATGGCTCACCATGCCTAGCTGGGGATGCTTCCCCTTCCAGATAGCTCACCGAACCATCCTACTGCTCTGGAGAAGAGCAAAGAAGACACTATTACTTCTGAATATGCAAAGATGTTTTCAGAGTTGGCCCCTTAGAAAAGTGAAGCCTGCTGGGCAGTGGTGGTGCACGCCTTTCGGGAGGCAGAGGCAGGCGGATTTCTGAGTTCGAGGCCAGTCTGGTCTACAGAGTGAGTTCCAGGACAGCCAGGGCTACACAGAGAAACCCTGTCTTGAAAAACCAAAAAAAAAGAAAGAAAGAAAGAAAGAAAGAAAGAAAGAAAGAAAGAAAGAAA
>JADRCH010000159.1:2906603-2923948 GCA_019843965.1 Rhynchomys soricoides
AAAGAAAGAAAGAAAGAAAGAAAGAAAGAAAGAAAGAAAGAAAGAAAGAAAAAAAGAAAAGTGAAGCCTGGGAACTCCCATCTCCAGCTCCTCAAAGCAGGCAATGTCTCCAGCCTGGGATGAGTCCCTCCACCCCCATCTCTCTCTATGTCTCTCCTGCTCTCTCTGGGACCGAGACTCTCCCTGCAACAAGGCTTTTCAACCTTGCAGAGCTGTGGAGGCAGGGGTAACCCCCTCTCCCCCCTGCACTGGGCGCTGGTCTAGCCATGGCTTCCCCAGTGCACAGAAGGATAAGTGGGTTTGGAGGGAGGAGGCTCGCAGCCACATGGTTTGGAGCACGAGCCCCTCGTGGATCTGACCACAGAGGCAGGTGTTCTGCCTTGGGGTTTGGAGCTGGGAACTAGTTGTCCTCTCTGTAATCTTGGCTCACATGGACTGAGGCAGTCTTCTGTAGCCGCCAGGCCCCCTCAGCTCTCTGCTGAGTCACGTTCCCCAGGGGTTCGCCCAAGCACCCAGGTCCAGGCTTAGTCATCGGAGAATGAATTGCAGAATTCTTCTGTAGGCTGTCACTGCAGCAGTGAGGCTGTCCCTGAGCCAGGCCATTCACAGCATTCCCTCCTAAGGCTGTCATTCTTTCTCCTTGTTGGGGGTCCTGACTGGAAGAACAAAGCACTGGAGGGGGGAAGGAGCCCAGAGTGGGAAATCTCTCAGAATTATCTCCCTGTCTCTCCCCGTCAGACTTCTTCAAGGCCTCCAACTCCTTTGTTCTTTCTATCTTCCTGTTTTGTGTGTGGGCGTTTCTGTGCACGTGTGAGCCAGCGTGAGGTAGCAGAAACGAGAGGACGGCTATGGCTGTCGGTCTTCAGGCTCCACTTACTTCGTATTTTTGAGACAGGGTCTCTCATTGGCCTAGAACTCACAAGTAGGCCAGGCTGACTAACCAGCGAAGTCCAGAGATGCCATGTCTCCAAAGCTAGGATTGTAAGGGCATGCTACCATGTCTCTCTTAATAACAAATATTGGTGCGTGTGCGTGTGTAGGTCAGAGGACAGCCTGAGGGAGCCTCTTCTCTCCTTCCGCCCTGTGGGTTTCTGGCTTGGCAACACACATCTATCCTGCTGTGCCATCTTGTCGGCTCGGGCTCGGTGCCTGGCTTTCAGGAAGGCTCAGATCAGAAGCAGCGCATTTCTATGGAGGGCTCCATTTGTCCTGCAGAAGAAGCAGAGCTGAGAGAAGGCTGAGTCACAGTAGTCATTGTGTTGGTTACTCTGCCTCCTACAATGTCCACAGGACCACCAGGAGTGACCACCAGGTGGCCACGGCAATATGACTCTCTCTGCTTCTTAGGTGCTCGTGGTGAACAGTCTCCATGACCGGGAGCTCATCGGCTTCAGTTTGAATCATGTTTTGAGCATTGTGTATGGGTATGTACACTTGCATGCAGTACCCACAGAAGCCAAAAGAGGGGGTCAGATCCCCTGGAACTCAAGTTTAGGGAGGTTCACCAGAAGGGAGATGCTGGAAGCTGGACTAAGGTCCTCTGCAAGAGCAGTGTATGCTTTTAACTGCAGAGGCATCTCGCCACCTCCAAGCTTGTCCTTGGCTTACAGGAGTTTTCCGAAGGCTGGGTTTGGGGGGCGGAGTCTTTAGGAGGTGGGGCGTGGTGGTGAAGCATCTCACCAAGGGTGAGCTTTGTAAAGTTCCACCTGCCCCTGGCCTCAGTCTGCATTACTTCCTGGTTCTCTGTGATGTAAGGAGCCTTTGTCACATACTCTATTGCCATGGCGGCCTGAGACCCCCTGAAACTGATCTGAGCTGTATCCCTCTTCCCTTGTTTCTGCAGGGTTACTGTGTGTTTGTGTGTCGTGTAACTATGTTTATGTGTGGGGTTCGTATGCACACATGTAAGCCAGAAGTCAGTGTTGGGTGTCTTCATAAATTTCTCTGACACACACACACACACACACACACACACACTTCCGTGTTCTTTTGAGTTTATACTTGGAGCAGGAGCATACACATGCCACACTGGGCATGTGGCAGTTGAAGGACAGCTTGCAGGGGTCACCCTACCTTTCCACCCAGGTGGATTCCAGGGGTCAAACTCAGGTCAACTGGCTTGGTGAGAAGCGCCCTTACCTGCTGAGCTATCTTGTCACTACACATCTGAGAGAGGGCCTCTCATTTTACTCCAAGCTCGCTGACTCAGCTAGGCTAACCCATGAACTCCAGGGATCCGCCCATCCCTGCCTCTCCACACTGGGGATCATAGGCATGCACCAGCAGGCTGGGTGTTTAATGGATGCTAGGGATCTGAATTCAGTCTCTCATGCTTCATATGGCAAATGTTTTATACTCTCGGAGCCATTTCCCCAGCCCCTGTGAGGTACTTTCAGTCACAGCCACTGTGCTGGCTAGCTTGTCAACTCGACACAAGCTAGACTCATCCAGGAAAAGGAATGTCAGTGAGGAACAGCCTCCATTGATTGGTCAGAAGGGAAGCATCTGGGACATTTTCTTGATTGACAGTTGATGTAGGAGGGCCCAGCCCGTTATAGGCCTGTGTTTCGTTGCATAAAAGAAAAATCCAGGACCTAGAGAGGAATGGCTCAGTGGTTAAGAACACTGGCTGCTTTCCCAGAGGAGCTGGTTTCAATTCCTGGCACTTACATGGCAGCTCACAAGCATGGGGATCTGACTTCTGGCCTCTGAGGGCACTGCACACATGTGCTACACAGACATGCATGTAGGACAAATAGCGACACACATTAAAAAATAAATTAAAAAAAAAAAAAGCAAGCTGAGCACGCCAGGATGGAGCAAGCATTCCTCCATGACCTCTGCATCAGCTCCCGCCATCAGGTTCCTGCCTCTGCTTCTCTTGCTGATGGACTACAAGCTGCAATAAACCCTTTCTTTCCCAGACTGCTTTGGGTCGTGGTCATCTTTCTCGCTGCCACAGAAACAAACAAGGCCAGGTACACAAAAGAAATTGATACAGAAATGGTTCCAGAGAACTTTATTAGAGACAGGAAGTACAGCATATGCAACTATAAGGCTCCACAGCATAGGCACTTGGTCCCATGGCAACCGAGAAGTGGGCGGGGCTGACCCTCAGGATCTCTCCTCAACCCACTCTCTCCTGGTCCATAAGATAACTAGCTACAACGTCCTCTGAGACACCTTGTATTGTCTTCCCAAAGTTCCACCTTCTTCTGGTCCTCTTCCCTGTATATGCCCACCCTCTTCTACTTGGTCACCAAGATACCTCACCCAGCACGTGAGGAGAGGAATATCTGACGTCACTGATGTCTTTGTTCCACCAATCCCATGTGTCTGGAAGTCCCTGAAGAGCTAACGTTTTTTTTTTCCCTCCATGGTTCATTTTGATATGCTAAGTCCACGAGTCAATTGGATGGGCTGATTCTGGTACCTTCTGGCACTCCCACTTCCGGGTGCTCTCTCTGGCAGCTTTGCCACCAGCTAGGGTAAGGCAGCTTTCTCCTATTTCATAGGTCTGCACCTCCTCTCTCCAATCCCCACTTAGAGGACTGACTGCTTCCACCTTCAACTTCCCTGCCAAACAGAGACAGCCAGGCACCTTGACCCTGGCACCCGCCAATCAAACTCCATCCAGCTCAGATTCCCAACATCACCCATTTCCTTAAATATATTTTTTAAAAACTCCGCTTGGCCATCCGTACCTTCAGAACTGTGCCCATAGGGATTAAGGAAACGATACTACTGAGTACTAGATTCACCAGTGAAAGAGCACGATCTTGTCCCACCTTCCCCAAATCCTATTTTTTCTAAACTAGCCAAAGATAAAAATGGCCACTCTTGCCATATTAAAAACAAAACAACAACAACAACAACAACAACAAAAAACAAAACTTTCCCGAAATGTCAAGGTTAATTGGTCCTCAATCAGAGCAGCTGATTCCCAGCTGGCCTTGAGAATGGCCCTGGCTGGCTCTTAGCCACTGGACCATTGGTCCCTTGTGCTTCTGTGGTCACTTGTATGTTTTGCTGAGTGGCTTGTTTGTGTAACTTCTGGAAAGTAATACAAATATTGAGTATAAACAATGAGTTTAGCATCTCCCTTCATCTTCAAAGTTCTCCCGAGAAGCCCTGGTTCTCTGTCTCTTAAGCATTTGTGGGATTATCTTTCAGAGCCAAGAGACGCCCCCCTCTTTCTGGTGGCACGCTAGGCAAACTTCTACCACCGCGTCATACTCCAGCCCCTCACTGGGGGACTCTAGGCAAGCCTTCGCTGCCCAACCAGCCCGAGTCCTCTTTTTAAAATATGGTCTTGCGCCAGGCAGTGGTGGCGCACGCCTTTAATCCCAGCACTTGGGAGGCAGAGGCAGGTGGATTTCTGAGTTCGAGGCCAGCCTGGTCTACAGAGTGAGTTCCAGGACAGCCAGGGCTACACAGAGAAACCTTGTCTCGAAAAACAAAAACAAAACAAAACAAAGAAAGGTCTTTACATTGTCAAGGGAGGACTTGAATCTGCTATCTTTCTGCCTCAGTCTCCCAACTTGCCGGGACGGAAGGCCCGGCTTCATTTCTGAAGATCTCTCACTGAATCACACCCCCCTCCCCCACCATCCAGGTGCCTGCGCCCCTCTGCATCTCTGCTGCTACAATAAAAAAACCCGGCACAGGAGCCCCTGCAGTCCTGTCCCTTACTCCTCCCACTCCTAAAAGAAGCAGGACAGCCCAATCTCTCTCTGCTTATGGAGTCTATCTTGGGAGGCACAACAGTGCCCCCTGCTGGAGACTTCCCACCAGCCAAGATTTCAGGAAACCTTTGGTGTCAGAGAGCTGTCTGATCCCCTCTCTACACATTAAGTCGCTTCACAGACGTTTAATGAGCACCTACCTGTGCAGACCGAGAACGACAAACATACACTGTCTGGCCCTTTCTAAAACTGCTTTGATCCCACTTGGTTCTGTATTCCCATTTGGTTTGGAACGGTCAGGAGACTCAAGACTTCAAGAATACCGGGAGCTTCCTAGCTATCCCGTCACCTGTGGAGACCACCCGGTCTCAAAATAGCAATCCTCCTGCCTCACCCCATGTGCTAGAGTTACCAGTGTGCACTACTACATCTGGCCGACTAAGTTATTCTTAACTATTATTTATAGACGTATTTTTCCCTTGAAATATTCAAGCATATAATACTAACTGAAATAGAAATGTGCAGATCTGAGTACCAGCCAAAAATAACTAAAAAAGATGTAACCTCCGAAATAAACCATTGATTATTTACAGATTAGGAATCCATTGTCTGCCTGGCAGCTATTTAGACACAGCCCCACCAGTTGCTGACATTACAAAGTCAGAATCTGCCCAATCAAGCTCTCTCCTTCTCTGTGCGCATGCCTTTGCTGTCACTCTCCTATTACTTGGAGACAGGGTCTCTCGATGAACCTGCAAGCCTGGTAGTAAACAGGTCTCAGACTCTGCCCCCCACCCTTATAGCTCGGGTACATGTGGCCACACTTGGCTTTTTATATGGGTGCTGGGGATTTGAACTCAGGTCCTCGAGAATGGATAGCAAGCATTCTTACCCACTGAGCTATCTCCCCAGCCCCATGCTCCCTCTTCCCTCCCCTTATGACTGCATCACATACCATTTCCTCCAAATACTTTTCATAGTTGTGATCCACAGAAGTTCATTCCTTCTAACAGACCACAGTCTATTCAGCTGTTGCCCCACCACGGAGCGGTTTCCTGTCAATGCAGTAAAGGTCTCTCTGCAAATATTTTCTGCTACTAAATTATTTTCCCAGAATGTATTCCCCACAGGGGGATAACATTCTCCCCCCCCCCCCCCAGTGTTAGAGACAGAATAAATATCAAGTGCTCTACCAAAGTAAGTGCTTTACCACTGAGCCAGTCACTGGGGAATTCTAGGCAGACCCTCTAACCCTCAGTCCCTGTTGGATTCTAGGCAGTCTAAGATTAACAGTTTTATCATCATCCCCCCCCCCAAAAAACCCCTCCTGTGACAAATATTGCCAAATGACTCTCTGGGAGGCATTATTTTACAGTGCTAGGAATCTACGTGTTTCTTCAGGACACATTTGTAACTTTTATCTTTGGCGTCTGCCAGCGGTTTTATTTGGGGAATTCTTCATAAGTCCTTGCTTGTAGATACTTCCCCTGGGTGCATAAACTATTTTGCTCTTTGTCCAGATAGGCATTGTTTTTACCCACATGCCAGTATTTCAGACTTTCCTCATCAAATTAACAGTTGTTTGTAATCCTACTGGCCCTTATGATTTGCTGTGTATATTTTTATCTTAACTTATTTATTTGGGACGTTTTGTTCTTTTTTTTTTTTTTTAAACAGTGCTTTTTTAGAGCCAACGGTCTCATGTAACCTAGGCTGGTTTTGAATTTGCTATGTAGCCAAAGATAACCGTGAACTTCTGAGTCTCCCATCTCCACCTGATTGCCAGGACTTCGGGCATGTGCTATACTTGTTTTTATTCAGTGCTGGGGATCAAACCCAGGGATAGGGTATGCTAGGCAAGCACTCCAACCGAGAGCCATAGCCCCTCCTGCTTTCGGTTTGGGGGGTCTAGGCTGGCCTTGAACTCACAATTCTGCTCCCACCTCCCGAGTCCTGGGGATTACATCAGGCTTGCACCTCCATATCTAGCCTTTAAAATTTATACATCATCAAAGTTGACCATCTGGACACTGGTGATTCCCTGAACTGGTTTCTACAAACAGGAAACGTTGTCCAGAAAAAGATGTCTTTATCCCTAAACTTCCATCTGGACTTTGTCCCAAAGGCCCCTGGATCCCACACAGTGTCATCACGATTCCTACCTTTAGTGTCTCTTCAGCCTCATTTCTCCACAGCCCCCTGGCTAAACACACGCTCCACAGCCACCTCTACCATCTCCATCCAAAGCCGCTGCCACAGATTAAAAACCCTGAAGTGACTGCGGCTCACCTCCATCCGTATCTCCAGAGTTTTATGCCTCCTCCTATTTTAGGTCCCCCATCTGCTTGGCACTCCGATCCCATGCTGGCCTTTTGGCTTCTGCGCACCTCCCCCCACCCCTCTCGTCACTTCACTTTATTCACATAAAGGCTAACATCTCCGAAAAGGGATTTTGCCAAGACAGCTAACAGAAAGCATAAGCAAACAAGGTCGTAGGAAACATATAGAAAGCATAATAGTATTATAGCGATTTCTTACTTTGTTTAAATGTCACATCCTATTTAAAAGTTAAATCCTATTTAACTTCAGATTGGCTAAATTGTCTGTTTCGTGGTTTTGTGTTTTGGCTCTAAGATTATATATGAAATATATCCGCTTCTCGCGTATTAAATTCCACCCTTCTGTACCTAAGCACCACAAACTGCCTTCCCACTGGGCCCATAACGGCCTTAAACGATATATGGTGTTTCTCAAACATGGCTAAGTCGTTGTGGACCTGGAAATCAGGGAGACACTGCACCTCCCTAATCTCTGCCTCCCAGGCCCCACCCACCTGGGCAGGTGCAAAGATGGTGGGAGGGAAGATCCAGCCGCTCCGGGGGAGAGGGGACCGTGTGTGCCTCTACTTAGGTGGGGTGAGGTGTGGGGGCAGGTCAGTGGGTAGCTCACGGTTCTCCAGCTTTACCTGGATGAAGTGGTTTCCGCCCAGCGGTGTTTTAGGCAAGCTGGAATTCACCATCTTTCTTGGTGTCGGCACCTGTGATCTCGATGTTGATGGCGGGGGGAGGGCTGGAGTGTGTGTGAAGATCTTGTGGTCTTGTCTTTGCCAAGCACCCACTCAAGGTCGTCCATGCCCTCACTGAAGTCACACCCAAGCAGTGCCACCAAGATCTCCACCCCTCACAGCCTGCAAGGGTGTCAGGGAGTCCCTCAGACCCACCCTTACAATAGCCAGGTGATGCCATTGGCCAGCACATTGTTCAGAATGTCCAGCATTTCGGACATCAAGGCCTGAGACTTGCTGATATCCTAGGTCTGTAAGAGTCCCTGCAACGCAGGCCCAGGAAGTCACCAGGATGTTCCTTTGCCATACTCTGACATATCCTGTTCACCAACTCTTCTTACCCTGTCCCCTGCAGACACTGGACATCTCCTTTGTAAGGGGACCCTGGCCAGCCTGGCTACTCCTCAGGTCACTGAGATTCCTGAGGGGGGCATTTCAGGGCAGACTGGTATTTTTGAAAAGATTCTGCTCTTGTTTCCAAGAACTTCTGGATGTCTGACTAGAACCAGTTGACGTAGACTTTGACAACCTTGGGGCTGTCGATGGGCTTCACCAGCAACCATAAATGCCCCCTCTCCCACCAGCTGTTGCGTCTTTGGCTGGCAAGCCTTATTTGGCACCACATGGATCTCATTATTATGGTTTCTGAGGGCTTCGATGCCTTCTGAGGACTTGGGAGATGTCTGGTTTGGAAGGGCAGGATGGTGGGCCATGCACTTGGTGAAGCACATCCTTGGTGAAGGATGGTCACAGAATCACAGCCTCTGCTGAGGCACCCCTCCTCTCTGGACAGGGCCCACGAGTATTGATGCTGACACTGCTCAGCCACCATCTGGGAGAGTTAGGCCCCCTCCTACGGTGGGCATCTTTGCTGATCCACTTGAACGTGTGGCCAGAGGCGGAGCTTCTGTGGGACAGAAGCTGGTGCTTGAGATTTGGGAGAGAGTCCAGGTTTTTTGGGGTTTTTTTTGTTTTGTTTCGTTTTTTAAACAGTCTCTGCATGTAGCCTAGGATAGGCTCCAACATATGATCCTCCTGCTTCAGCTTCCCAAGTGCTGGGATAACAGGTGTGTAGGGGTGTGTGATGCTGCATCTGTATTTAATCTCACACCTATGGCCTCTGTTTGTGCCTGCACTCCCTGACCCCTGACCTCTTGAATCCCACCCATACATCACTGAGGGAATTTCTACTCCCTGATGGGTTGGCAGAACACATCAGCGTTACTGCTGTTTTGAGATCTCTGGCCTCTTCTCACCCCATGCTCCCCTGTGAGAATGGCCAGTTCTCACCCTCTTTCCAGCATGACCAACATATCTTGGCATGTATTGGGTCTTCCAAGTACATGGAGGATGACTTGTGCCATCTCCCTAGGAGTCTTTCTCCTGCTCCAAGGTTTTGTTGTTTAGGAAGGAAGATGTGCCTGGGAATTGACCTCAGGACTTCCTGCAAGCTAGACAAGTCTTTTAAGACTAAGCCACGCCCCCAGCCCCTCCCTGAGGGAGTCTAGGCAGGAGCTCTACCACTGAGCCACGCCCCTACTCTCATTGGTGGATTCTACACAAGCCCTTTACAGTGAGTCACGCCCTGACTCCTCACTGGTAGAATCTAGGCAGGCACTCTACCATTGAGCCTCTCATTGGTGAGTTCTAGGTAAGTGCTCTATAGAGGAGTCATGACCCCATCCCAGGAATGGTTTTGAAGAATACAAATTAAGAATCTGGCTTCTAAATCAAGACACCTAAACTACAGCAGCAGCCACAGCTGCAGGAATCAGTGAAAAGCAAGCGGTTTGGTTAACTACTGGCACCTGCTGTGTGCCCGAGGCTATTGTCAGCCAACATAGCTTAGTATCTTCTATCCCTGTAGAAGGATACACAAAAGGAGCAAGCATTTTGCTGGTTGGGAAAATGCCCTTGGCCACCTCATCCTACAAGTGGCTCTGATCTGTCATGCCCCCCTCCCTCCCTTCCCACCTGACCCCCATCCTAGCCCTAAGCCCCATTAACTGTCAGGGAACCTGACCCTAAAGACATGTATGGTCCCATTACTAAGTGACACTACCAAGTATTTGCCATCTACCATGGTGGTTACCCGGGGCTTTTCCAGGCCATGGTATGCTGTTAGAAAGTCACCAAGAAGTGACCCCTTGGGATCCAGGATCACCACCTTGTTCACCTCTCGAAGGGTCAGAAATATGTAGCCCTTCTTATCCACAGACACAGAACCTGGCTGGCAGCCATGTAACCCAGGGCCCTTGTATTCCCAGATCACCTGACCTAGGCCATCACAGAAAACCACACTATTCTGCTGCCAATCTGACCCTACAAAATTGCCCTGGGGGCTGGTGGTCAGGAACACCAGTGCCCGATGGCCCCGGCTAGCCTTGCCTCCGGGGATAAACCGGGTAGCCAGGCTGCCTTCTTGCTTGTATACCTCGACATGGCCTGCCACACTGACAGCTACCCGGTCTCCACATGGCATTGCGGCCACAGCGTGGCTGGATTGGGTGAGGCTCAGGGATCTTCGCCATTGAACTTCCCCCTCAGGACTGACAAGATAGAGCCTTGCATTGGCGGAAAAAGCCACTGTGTTCTGCAGGGCAGCCACGCTGCACGGGGAACAGCCCTCGGGGACCGGCACTGTGCCCTTGTAGTCCCCATTGAGGGAGAAACGTTTCAAGACCCTGTTCTGCTCATCTGCCACCAAGATCTCCTGGGGGCCATAGGGACAGAGTCCAGTGATACGTGGGGAGCGCTTGTCCCCGGGCATCCTCGTGGGGAAACTCCAGGAAAAAACAGGCCGAGGGAGGAGGCCGGAACCTTCTAGGTTTGGCCTCAGGATGGGGCTGGGATCCCGAGAAACGGACTTGCCTCTGCCTTTGCACTTTTTCTTCTTGTTAAGCCTGTTACCCCTTTCAATGAGGACTTCGTCATCTTCTTGGGGGTTCTGGGCTTTGCCTTCTTTGGGAGTCACGGGCTGGGCTCCACCCTGCTTCCCTATCTTGGTTCTACCTTCCCCTTGGCCTGGAGTTTCATCCCCTCCTTGGGTACCAGCTTCATCCTTCCCATTGTCCTTCTGGGATTGCTTTGGCTCCTCAAAGGAGAGTCGGAGCAGGTGGCAGTTCTTGTCCTGGAGCCCAGGATGGAGCTCCAGCTGGGGCAGCGCACAGCGAGTGGGCCCAGATGTCCAGGGACAGTCTTGAAGCTGGCGCAGGCGCTGTGTGATTGCTCCCTCCAGCGAAAGGATCTCGGCCTCCAGACCCAGGCTGAGCACTCGACGGGCAAAGGCAGCAGCTGCCTTGGCCACCTGCTCCTGGCCCTCTATCTTGGTCAGCCTCTCTCTGGTAGCCTCCTCAGCAGCCTCCACAAGGGCTCGGAGTTGTCCCAACACTTCCTGCTTCTGGGCCAGCAGGGACTTGAGGATTCGTTCAACTGCCTCCTCCACCTGAGTCCCCACACTGGCTGCCTGCTCCCGAAGCAAGGCCAGGGCTTCCTTTTCTGCCACCCGAGTGGCCTCTAGCTCCACCAGATTGCTGTCCACACCCGCCAATAACTTCTCAAGGCCTGGCTTCCTGGAACGCACTGCTTCCGCCAGGGGCAAGCAGGGGTGATCGATATGGGGACCCAGGCGGCAATCCTTGCAGAGTAACTGAGAACAGGGTTGACAGAGGAAGCAGAGGGCTTCCCCTGGGTGCTGGGGACACTGGGATGCCTGGCGCTCACGAGCCTCTTCGTCATACCACCCAGCTCTGTAACCCACCAAGTCAACCACACAGTGTTTATGGGTCTGGCGGGAACAGCGATGCCCATCGGCACAGGCCTGGCATAAGTCATCGGCACAGTCCAGGCACCTGGCTGTGGCGGGTCCCCCAGAGCTCTTGCCTCCCACCAGAGGACACAGAGCGCAGGTTGGCTTCCCCGAATGGATGTCTCCAGGAGCTCTGGCCTTGACAAGATCCAAGAGCCCATTGACAAAGAAGTTGGTCTTGAAGGCGGCCACACCTTCAGGGGGTACAGGCACAGTCTCCCGACACTCGGGGCAGCGGACCTGGCCACCGATGTCCAGTTGGGCCAGACAGTCTTGGCAATAGGTATGTAGGCATGGCAGAGTCTTGGGCGTGTGTAACTGCTCCAGGCAGATTTTACAGGCTAGGAAATCACTGCTCAGAGCTTCCAGCAGGGTTGGGGAGGAGACTTTAGAATTCATGCTAGAAGGGAAGGGGCAGAGGTCAGGGGTCAGAGGTACCCAGGCCACGCCCCTAGCTTAGTCCTGTCTCCTCCCCAAACCCCCCAAACACGCTTCATCCTGGCCCCTCCCCTGGTGTCCACACTCACCTGGATTTGGTTGAGCTCTGGCTGTGGGAGGCACTGGATACGAGGGAAAGCCTTCTTTCTTCCGACACTGGAGGCTGTAAACATGCAAACGGTGTAGGAAGTGCAGAGCCTGTGGGAAATATGAGACCAGGTAGCCTCCAGGCCTCAGAGATGGAGTAATCTAACTAGTCACATACCAGGGCCAAAGGTAGGTGTAGCCCAAGTCCTTCCTGTCTCATGTAGCCCAGGCTGGCCTCAAACTTGCCAAGTAGCCCAGGATGACCTTGACTTTCTGAACTTCCTGCCTCCACTTCTGGAGCCCTGGAATTACAGGTGTGTGCCAGAACACCCAGGTTATGTAGCACCGGGGAGGGAACCCGGGGCTTCTTTCGTGCTAGGCAAGTACTCTACCAAGTCAGCCAGTCTCCAAGCTTGTTCCTCCTGCCTCATTTCCCTGAGTGCTCACATTTCAGGCGAGCCCCACTGCGTTCATCTTGGTATGGGGTCGTGTGATGAGTGGGTACTAGGGCTCAAGGGGCAGTCAGAAAGGACAGATAGGTCAGGTGCATGCAAGCACCCCACTTTTCGATGTTACACAGGGTCCCACAGTCTTTGTCCATCTGTCTGGGAGGCTGTCCTGGGAGGGTGGGGGTGGGGGCTCTACTTCCTGCCCCAACCAGTTTTGAAAGTAATCACAGATCAAGATGAAGGCTCAGGGAAAAAAAGTTCGTCTCCTCCCTTTTGCTGGACCTCGGGGTCATGTAGATCTGGCCTGACTCCTGGACTCCCTCTAATTTTACCATTTCCTGTCATTTCCTTCCACAGCACGGTGGCGGCGACTTAATAAAGAAAGCTGGTGGAATCCCAGTACTCAGGAGCCTGAGACAGGAAGATTGACACTAATGTGAGGCTAGCCTGGGTTACAAAGTGAGTTTCAGGATAGCCTGGGGCTACAATAGTGAGTTCTGGCTGAGTCTGCCCTACAGAGAGACGGGGGGGGGGGGGGGGGGATAGAGAGAGAGAGAGAGATTGCACTTTTTTCCCCCCCAGTATTGGGAGGGAAAACTCAGGGGTGGGGTGCGGTTGTCTACACTCAGGGAGTGTAGGATTCGGTACACAGGGGAGGTTGAGGGACAGGGCCTGTTTCCAAGCTTGTCCTCTCAAGCTTTCTAGGTCCCCTCTCCCCTCTCTCCCCTCCCTTCCTTTCCCTCTCCCGGGCTTTCTCACTTCCCTCCCCTTTCCTCTCTCCCCTCCCCCTAGCCTCGTCTTTCGGGGTCCTGCCTCTTACCCCCACCCACCTCCCCCGGCTCTCCTTACGCAGCCACAGCTGATCTTGGACTCTCCCAACAGGACCCGGGGAGCCCCGAAATCCCGCTACCGCCGGCAGTTGACTACCTGCAAGAGAAACAAAACTGAAAGTGATCGCACTGTGGTGGTGCAACTTCCGTCCCCGGCCCGGGATAGCTACTCTGGGGCGCAAGCCCCGCCTTCGTCCCCACCCCACCCTGGAGCCCTCCCTCTCCTCTGGCCGGGGCAGTAAGGCCAGACCCGCCTCCAGCAGGAAGGTCTTGGGGGGTGGGGGTGGGAGAGACACACAGGCCAGGACGTCTGGTAGCCCCAGGCTCAAGCTGTCAGCTTGAGTGTGTGTTGCAAACATGACACTGCTCCAGAATCTGTTCTCTGAGCTTGTTTATTGGGTCAGGATGTTTATGTGTGGCAAGGAATGGCAGATGGGTGATCGGGCCAGTGGGCGAGGCTCGTCGTGTTTCCTTCGCTAACCGTTGAAGCTGGGAGCCCCAGATAAGAACGTCGCGTCCAGGGCTTAGCGCAGGCTTCCCGGAGGAGGCTCCATCTAGAGATGGATTTGGGAAGGTCTCAGAGCTTTTTGGGGTTTTCCCGGGGCAAGGGCTTTCCGAGCGCAACAGGTGTGCAGGGACAGAGGAGTGAGATCCGAAATCCGCAGCCTGGGGTGGTGGGGCACGGCTCTAATCCCAACGCTGGGGAGCTGGAGACAGGAAGACCAGGGGTTCCATGCTAGCTAGCCTCAGATACTTAGCAAGTTTAAGACCTGTGGGAGCTACAGGATCCCATCTGAAAAAAAGAATCACAGGGGGACATTGTGAACCGTGGCAGAGGGAGGAACTGACTAACGTTGTTGGGTGTCAGACCAGATAGTCAATCAAAATGAGGACAGGAAGTCATCCGGTGGTACCTGACTTAACATGGTTCACTTTGTCGATCTTTCTACTTTTTTTTCTCTCTTTCAAATTTCTGCTTCATGCTGGTGTAAAAATAGTACTTTTGGTTTTTTTCTTATGTATTTATATAGACAACATCTTGTTATGTAGCCTAGGTTAGCTTCAAATTCAAGATTCTTCTGCCCCAGCCTCCTGAGTGTTGGTATTATAGATGCTTACCACCACCCCCGTCTTAGGATTTCTTTTTTTTTTTTTTTTTGCCTAGAAAAAAAAAAAATACTATTCTAAGGGGAAAGCCTGGAGAAACCAGACAGCACAGAAAGACAGGGAAGTTAAGGTCACACTGGGGTGGACTATGGATATGGCTCACACTGGTAGAATGCTTGCCTGGCATTCATGAGGCCCTGGATTCCACCCACAGCACTTAATAAACTAAATGCAACTCCAGCACTTGGGAGGCAGAGGCTGGAAGATCAGGGGTTCGAGGTCACCCTCAATATATAGCGAGTTCCAGGCAACCTGAGATACCTAAGAGCCTGTCTCAAACAAACACAAAAGGATGTGGGCTTCAGAGCATGGGACAGCAAGAGGCCCTCACTCTCACACTTGGTGAAAGCCTCTTGCCAGCTGAAAATCAAGAATTCCAGAGAAGTTAATACCTTTGCTTCGAAGGTTGCCAACTTGAGATATTTCAAATAACAGTATTAAAATAGCTGGGACAGCAAGATGACTCAGCAAATAAAGGTGCTTGCCACCAAACCTGAGGACCAGAGTTCAATTCCCAGAACCCACCTGGTAGGAGGGAATTGACCCCCATAAGCTGTTCTCCAAATCCACACCTAGCCCATGGAACTTGTGTGGCCACACACATTCTTAACCATGTTAAACATCTAAAACATGTTAAGATAGCAACGAACTGGGCTTGAGGCTTAAAAAATAGGACCCAGTACAGCCCGCTCTCCCAGCCTACCTGTGGTTTTCAGGGGCCATAGCTGACTCTTGTACTGTAAACTGCATCTTAATCCCTTGTGTAAATCTTCTGAGCCATATAGTTTTATCTTGTCAGCTTGTCTACCCCAGCACCCCCAACCAAAGGACCCAGCAATCTCATTTACTGATAAAGGGTGAAGATAAAGAAGGGGTGTCCCTAAGAAACCCGTGGGTGGGTCTGCCTGGCGCTGCTCAGGGAGGGAACACACCCAGAGCAGGAGTACCTTGTCAGAGCTGTTCCCCCCTCCCCCTTCTTTTTTCTAGACAGGGTTTCTCTGTGTAGCCCTGGCTGTTCTAGAACTCACTCTGTAGACCAGGCTAGCCTGGAACTTCCTCTGCCCCCCAATTGCTGAGACTAAAGGTGTGCGTTACCACCTGGCTCCTGGCTTTTACTTTCCTGTTCTTTCCGTTCCTTCTTTATCTTCTCCTTCCCCCGTCCCTTCCCTCCTCTGCTTCAGTCCCCCTGTTCTCCCCTCACCCCCTTACCTTTCTTATCCTTTCCTGACAGTCTTTACGTAGCCCAGGCTAGCATGAACTTCAGTATGTTATCCAGGCTTGAGCTTGGAAGCCTCCTGCCTCAGCCTCCCAGGGATCTGGCATTAACACCTCTCATGCAACACCCTCTAGGCTTAATGTAGGTTTAGTTTGCCCTTCTGTTTTAGTTTGAAACTAAAAAGCTCAAGTTATGGGCCTCAGGGGACAACTTACAGAAGTCTCCTCCTTCTATGAGTCATCCCCCACCCCCACCCCTGCCTTCCACCACAGGGTCCCAGGAATCGAACTCGGGTTGCCAGGCTTGGTGGCAGCCCCGTTATCTGCTGAGCCATCTCTTCACTCTCCCTTTGTTCTTTTCTGAAATAAGTTTCTAAAGCTGTGGGTTGACCTGGAAGCCTTCTTTCTGCCATTTGTGCCTGTAAGTGTTCATGCTCTGGCTCTCTAAGGACAGAATAAAAAACCAAATCACCATTACCTGGAGCCCGGGCTGACCTCAAACTCACTGTATAGCAGAGGCTGGCCTCAAACTCCTGATCTTCCTGTCTCCAGCCTCTGGAGTGCAGAGTGTGCATGACTGCTCTTGGCTTCACTTACCCGTTTCTGTGGTCTAAGCATTTCTACCCTGGAGTGCTTAATGGTGTCAGTGTGAAGCTGCAAAACATGAATTTGGGGAGAGACTTATAGAACTTCCCATGAGCGGATACAAACTGCTCAGGGGCCAAACCGCCCAAGGCACCGCTTTCTGTCAGTTTTATTAGCTGTATTTTTTTTTTCTATTAAAAGAAATTTCTTAGTCAGGGTTATTTACTTCGTGTGTGTGTGTGAGTGTCTGTGTGTCACTGCACGTGTGTGGAGCTCGGAGGACAAAATGCACAAGTCGATTCTCTTTTTCCACCATGTTGTGGGGCCCAGGGGCCCAGATGCAGGTCGCCAGGCTTGGCAGTGAGCTTCTTTACTGCTGAGGTTAACCTTGGCCCTGCATTTTAAATTTTCATTAAAATTATTAAAATTAAAAATATTTTCTAGTTCATTTACTATGAGTTTTTGATCTACCGGTCATTAGAGTGTGTTGTTGAGATTTTGTAGTGTGTATGTGATATGTGTGTGTGTGTGTGTGTGCTTGTGTGTGTGTGTTTGTGTGTGTGTGTTTGTGTATGTGTTTGTGTGTGTGTGTGTGTTTGTGTGTGTATGTGTGTGTGTGTGTGGGGGGGGGTGTGTGTGTTCTTTATTCTAAAACTCCCTGCCGCCCAGTCATCAAGAACTCGCTCTTGATCAGAGTTTCCTCTCAGTAAGAAAACAGCAGTTGTTTGGCCACAGTCTATTCTAAGTACTTCCCTGCTATCTTTTACTTCCTCTTTTCATACATTTTGTGTGTAAAGATACCAGTGGGTGAGCCCTAGTGCCTTGTTCTCTTTTAGCCCAGGCTAGCCTCAAATCTTCTACATAGCTGACGATGACCTTGAACTCCTGATCTTCCTGCCTCTACCTGGGATTGTAGGTGAGGATCACCACTCCTGGTTTAATTGTGTGTGTGTTTGTGTTTGTGTGTGTATGTTTGTGTGTGTGTGTTTGTGTGTTTGTGTGTGTGTTTGTGTGTGT
>JADRCH010000159.1:2923958-2951007 GCA_019843965.1 Rhynchomys soricoides
TGTTTGTGTGTGTGTGTTTGTGTGTTTGTGTGTGTGTTTGTGTGTGTGTGTTTGTGTGTTTGTGTGTGTGTGTTTGTGTGTGTGTGTGTGTGTGTGTGTGTGTTGTTCCATTTTCTTTTTAGAATGAGTCTCACTATGTAGACCAGGCTGGTCTGGAGCTCACAGAGATCAGCCTGCCACTCTGGGTTGAGCTTAAAGGTGTGTACCAATCTCTCTGGGCTGGGCTGTCCCTTTAGTAAGTACTTCCTGCCTCGGGGACAGGCCAGCTTTACCCTGTGTGCTGTGTCTACTTCATTGATAGCAGAGTGTCTGTAGGTCAGAGGTCAACCCAAGTGGTCCTTCCTCAGGTGTCATCCATCTTATTTTCTGATATAGGACCTCTCAGTGGTCACCAAATAGCCCAGGCTGGCCAGCCTGGGAGTCTCAGAGATTTATAGTCCACTTCCCCAGTCACAATGACAAGCCACCCTGTGGGTCAAAGTCAGGTCTTAATGCTTGCAAAGACTGCTGCCCCGCATGCTCTTCTCTTCCCGTGTTTACTTTGCTTTTGGCTCTGGGGTTTCTTCTGAACCTGTATGATAGGTGTTAGTTAATGAACTGAGCAGAGAACTCCGCCCCAGGTTGTCATTCTCTGCCAGGTGACCAGGCGCAGCCCAAGCGCTCAACGTGGCTCTCATCCACAGCTAAATCTCAGCTCTCTTTTATTTCCCTTTCATGTGGCTTACCAGTGCGTGCATCATCGGCAACCTTCGTCACAAAGAACCATCGAAGGGCCCGAAAGTTGGCTCAGCAGGTAAAGGGGCTTGCTGCCAAGAATAGCAACCAGACTTCAATGCTTAAGACCCACACGGAGAAAGGAGAGAACCCACCCTGCAAATTGTCCTCTGATGTCCACATGCGTGCGTGGCACATGCACGCCCCTCTCCATAAGTAAACACATGTAATAATAAACAAAATAAATACATTCTTGGAGTATTTATAGTGAAAATAGCAGAGAATAAAATGAACTCATAATGTTCGTTTAAGGATTTAAAATTACACAGAGAATTGTGTTCATTCATTTCATGAATGGTAGCAAGCGCCTTTGCCTATTGGCCCATGGTGCTCATTTGAACGTGCCGCTAAGTGTGTGATAAGGGCCTGTAACCCTGACACTTGGAAGGTAGATTAATAAAAGGAGTACGAGGCTAGCCTGGGCTAAAAAAAAAAAATCAGTTCTGGGGCTAGATTCCCCAACACGAGTTTTAAAAAAAATAAAACAACAAAAGAGCACTGTACAACAGCAAACTTGCCCTTCTGCTGAGCAAAGCCCTCGTCCTAGGGCTGCCCTAGGTAGATCTGGAACCATCTTCTCCAAATCTGTTTTTACTACCCTTGCCCACCAGAGGGCGCGAGGCACCTTTCAAAGCTGACCTTACCCTCACTAAAGAAGGACCGCTTTCCAGTCCCCATTAAAACCACCTCTCTCTCCCTTTCTGAACCTCAAAGGGTCCTTATTTCTGCGCCTCCCCTGGAATTTACAGTCTTCAGACTAACAAATCATAACGTTGCCATGGCAACTCTGCCTTCGTTGTGTTTTTCTGCTTCGCCAACTGGCTGGGGATAGAACGACTCCCCTGTGAGAGGCTCCTTTGGGGATACTCAGAGTTTCTGAGAAGCTTACAAGACAATGGGCCTGTGGGTGTGGCCCAGAGCACAGCGTGCTTCTTAGCATGCACAGAACCCTGGCTTCCCACCCCAGAACCACATACATTTGGCATCGGGTCCACACCTGTAGTCACAGCACTGGAGAGGTAGAGGCGGGACGATCAGAAATCCAAGGGTATCCTCAGCTACATATCAAGTTGTAGACTAGCCTGGGCGGCCTGAGACCCTGTTTAATCATATAATCCCAGTACTCCGGGAGGTTGAGGCAGATCATCATAAATTCAAGGACATCTAGGATTATGTAATGAGTTCCAGGCTACCCACTGCTCAGAGTTAAACCTTGTCTCCATAACAAAACAAAACAAACACACACGCATGCACGCACGTCGGAGCTCGCGGCGGGCGTATACAACACACACACACACACACACACACACACAGACCCTTTCCATGTTTAGCTGTTGGAGAGAGGAATGGGCTGTTCACAGACAGAGAGTGGTGGATGGATGAGGCCCTGGTTCGCCTGTGCTCCTCCTCCAGCAGAAGCCCCACTCTCTGCCTCATTGGTAGGCATCCTGGGCTGGGGCAGCGCCTCGGCTGGTAGAGCATACAGGAGCCCTAAACCAGGGAAGGTGGGTGGGTTTGAGCCTGTAATCCCAGCACTCTGGATCCCAATACTTCACACCTAGTGTGAAGACCAAGTCTAGCCTCCACTAGGTAGAGACTTTGAGGCCAGCATGGGCTACATAAGACTGTCTGAAAAAAGTTTTTTTTTTCACTTAATTCTTTTAACCTCTCTGTCTAGGACATCAAGTCTAATGGCACACCGCATCGAAGTCACCAAGACACCCCTATTGCCATGACTAAAGTTGACAGGACTTAGAAACACCTAGGAGGCATCTGTGAGGGAGTTTCTAGCCTGGATTAACTGAGGGGAAGATCCACCCTGAAAATATGGGCAGCGGCATCCCATGGGCTGGGGTTCTGGACTGTAGACGCCATGCAACCAGGTGCTGCACACTCTGGCCATCCTGTCCATCCCACCGTGTGGGAGCACAATTAACCCTTCCTGCTGAAATTGTTAGGCAGTGAGGGAGGGGCTGAGTCCCAACCCAATGGAAAGAGACCTGTGCTGGAGGTTGAAAACCACACCTTTAAATTACAGTGTGTGTGTGTGTGTGTGTGTGTGTGTGTGTGTTTTGCATGCATAGAGGCCAGAGGACAATTTGCAGAGGTCTAACCCTGGATAATGACCTGACTACACACACACACACTACACACACACACACACACACACACACACACACACACAGAAATAGAAACAATTTTTTAAAAAAAGGACGGAATTGGTGTTAGTGCTTCCCTTTGCCTGGGACTCTGGCAGGCCTCTGCTGGGTGTCCCTCACACCACTCACTCTTTTCTGCACCTCCTCCTCTCTTGTAACTCCCCAGTCCCTTTGGCTTATTTGCTTCTCCTTGATCTCTGTTCCCCGTTACCATTCCCCATCCCATGTAGCTGAGGATGGCTTTCAGCTTCCGATAGTACTGGGATACTGGGAGTGTTCTTTGACCACACTTGGCTTAGGCAGTTTTCTGGGAAACGGAATCTATGCTAGGCAAGCACCCACGTCCTCAGCTTTATCATCCTGACCCTGGAGCTCATGGTTCACTCTTCCTCTCAGAATGAGCTCATCTGCTCTTATAATCTAATTATGTTGTATCTTTTATATAACAGTGATTTAGTCAGCTTTGTGTGACTATAACGACATGCACGGGGCAAAGTAACCTTATAAGGGAAAGTGGAGCCAAGCAGTGGTGGCACACGCCTTTAATCCCAGCACTCTGAGTTTGAGGCCAGCCTGGTCTACAGAGTGAGTTCTAGGAGCCAGGGCTACACAGAGAAACCCTGTCTCGAAAAAAAACAAAAAACAAACAAACCAATATATATATATAAAGGGAAAGAGGTTTGTTTCGGTTCACGGTTCTGATCCTCAGGGTGCCAAGAGGACACAGGCTACCAGAGGCCAAGAGACAGGAGCCTGGACATGTACCTTCTAGTTTCTTTCTCTTCCAACAGGCCACTGGAACTAAACCATGGGGACTGATGACCAGTCTAGCCTTAATCATGTCTGGGAGGCTCGACCTCTAAAGGCCATAGTTAGGTTAGGCTGTTGTTACTGACAGTGAAGTCTACAGAGGTTTCACACAAGATAGCAACTTCCCACCTAGCATTTCCAGGCTCCTAACTCCATCAAAGGTAAAGATCCCCCCCCGGGGGGGGGATGGCTCAGTGGGGAAAGGTGTTTTCCTTGTACAGTGACTCAGCTCCTCTTTGAACCCATATAAAAAGCGGGGTGCAGGGCACCATTGTAATCCCATTATGCTTGCATGAAGGTGGGAGGCAGAGCCAGGAACAGCACCTGGAAGCTTCTGGGCCAGCTAGCCTGCGTACACAACAAGGCAGAAAAGATGAGACTTAACAAGATTCCTGAAAGCTGTCCTCTACAGGCCGTGTACACACACACACACACACCCTGAACATACACACACACAAATACCACATACATCTATATACACACATACGCCACATATAGTACTGTGTACACACCACACACCAAACACACACAAATATACACATCACACCATAAACACAAACATACACTATACAAACATACACCGCCTCCACATACATCCTGTACACACATACCCTGTAAATGTACACATACCCCATGCACACACACTGCACACCACACACTTCATAAACATACACCACACACATACATTGTACAAACACATACACTTTTTTTTTTTTTTTTTTTAATTTTTTGAGATAGGGTTTTCTCTGTGTAGCCCTGGCTGTCCTGGAACTCACTCCATAGACCAGGCTGGCCTCGAACTCAGAGATCCACCTGCCTCTGCCTCCCAAGTGCTGGGATTAAAGGTGTGCGCCACCATTGCCCGGCCACACACACCTTCTTAAAAGACTCCTAGAAATGCGTGTGTTTATGTGTGTGCATATGTGTGCCATGCAGGTGGAGGCCATACCATAGGTCAACCTTGGGTCCTGTTCATCATGAAGACATCTCCTTGGGTTTTGCTTTATTATCTGTCTGTGTTGGCCTCTCAGCTTTGTCTTGGGTTTCTTTTGTCTTTTTCCTGTTGCTGTGATAAAATACCCCAATGAAAGTAACTCAAGGAAGAAAGGATTTATTCTGGGTGACAGTCCAAGGGTGCATTCATCATGGTGAGGAATCCATGGTGGCAAGAGTTTGAAGCAGTTGGTCACACCCCACACACATCAGGAAGCAGAGAGCAATGCTCAGCTCCCTTTCTCCACGGGTACAGTTGGGCATCCCAGCCAGGGAAATGGTGCTGCCCACATGGGCAGGTCTTTCCACTTCAATTAATGTAATCACCTATGGACATGTCTAGAGGCCAATCTCTCAGGTGATTCTAGATTCTGTCCAGTTGACAGTCTATGCTAACCATCACAGACCTGGAGCCCTCAGTTTCTGCTAAGCTGAGTGGTCGGCCAGCCCCAGGGACCTGCCTGACTCCCCAGAACCCCCCCCCCACTGTCCTGTCAAAGCAAATGTCACACCCCATCCAAGTGTTTTCTTTCTTTCTTTTTTTTCCAAGACAGGGTTTCTCTGTGTAACCCTGGCTGTCCTGGAACTCACTCTGTAGACCAGGCTGGCCTCGAACTCAGAAATCCACCTGCCTCTGCTTCCCAAGTGCTGGGATTAAAGGCGTGCGCCACCACTGCCCAGCTCACATGTTTTCTTTCAAGGTCCCCAGAAATGGTGCTCTCCCCAAAGCCTGCTACATAGACATCTCATCATCTCCCCATTCCAGAATCATCCTGTCCAGAATGTAGCACCATTCCACTTCCTCCAGTAAACCCTCTGGGACATAGCCATTCACAAACAAATTTCTCTTAGCCAAGTCTCCAGGATTCTCATCCTTTTCTCTTTCCTGTTTGGGCATGTGAGTAGGGTCTTTCCTTTCCTGGCTCCCCCCCCACCCCCCCTTGTGCCTTGTGAGCAGAAGATGCAAGTCTGGCTTGTTAAGCCAGCGTCTCTGTTTAATTGAATTATTGCTCCCCTCTCTAGAGCTCTCTCTGCTTTCCTCTTGAGCAGGGCCAGGCCTCCCACATCCTTCCTCTGGAAGGAAACAAAGCAAAAAGAATGGCCAACGGGGCTTCTTTCTCCATCCCAGGAGACCTGGGCTCTGTAAAACCAGCTTCTTCTCCATCTCTGGTTCTTTTCCGGTCACGCTCCATAAAGACAGAAAGCGCGGGGAAGACAGAAGGCTGAAATTAAGCCAGAGGTTCAGAGTTTATAAGCTACAAAAAAAGCCAGTGGCCTGCCGAGATGGGGGACAAGTGTCAGGTCTCTGAGTCCATTAACAATGAGCCTTTTAGACCCCCTGGGGGGATCCCGCATAACCCAGGAGGGAGATGTGCCTCTGTAGATGGAATTTAAGTGACAACTCCAGGCGGGGCAGGTCTGATTCGTCGGTGATGATACAGCAGGTGGGGGGCAGGGCGGCAGCTACCTAGGTGGAGCTGCCAGACAGGAGGCTAGTCTCACAGGGGAGCCTAACAGTGAAGGAAATTTACAGCCTGTGTTGGAGCCAGAGAAAGTGGAATTGAACTGGGCGATAATCAGTCTGATTAGGTTTGCGCCTCCTGGAGGGAGCCAGAGGGAGGGAGGGAAGCCGAGCCAAGGAGGGGTGGGGGGGGGGGGGGGGGAAGCCTGGCTAGCTAGCTAGCATTAGAGGTGCAAGCCCCAGAGGTTTCCTGAGGTCAAGAGCAACTAGAGGGCTGGGAGCAATGGGTAGTGGTGATTGGGTGGAGGTATAGCCTGCATTCCCAGCACCCGGGAGAAGCAGGAGCTTTAGTTAAAATGCTCTCAGCCAGCCTGGGCTACACAGCGAGTTCTGTGCCAGCCGGGACTACATAGAAAGATCTGCACCCCACCCCCATCACCACCCCAAGAACAAAACAACCGTGGGGGAGATTGTGTGGATGAGCAAAGCCCAACGTACAGAGGGAGTGAGTGAGCGCACCACGGTTACCAGGCTGGGCATACATGGGCTCAGGGGCTCATGGTAAGGAAGCCGGGAAAGGCTGTGGGCGGGGCTGGAGTGTCCATGACCTCGCCTCCCTGTGTGGGCTTACAAGCAGGCGCTGGCATGATGAAAAAGGCACAAGATCCCTCACCAGAGCAGGGTGTGATGGCGCAGGCCTGCTAAGATCCTACTTGGGAGACTGAAGGCAAGAGGATGAAAGTTCAAAGCCAGCCTGGGCTACTTAGTGAGACCTTGTCTCAAAAAGAAGAGGGCCCAGGGGTGTGGTTCAGTGGCAGAACACCTGCCTAGAATCCCCCAGTGAGAGGCTGGGGCATGACTCAGTGGTAGAGCCCCTGCCTGGAATCCCCCAGTGAGGGGCTGGGGGCGTGGCTCAATGGTTAGAGTACTAAGCATGGGTGAGACTCTAGTTTCAACCCTCAGTTGGGGGGCAGGGGGGCGGACAAACCAAACCTAAACTACCTTCATAAGCAGACCCCACCACATCTTGCTGGCCATCTCTGGTGTCCTCAGCTTGTAGACTCATCCCCTTCCTCATTATCTGGCGTCCCCTCAGCATGTGTGTCTTTGTGACCAAAGCATCCTCATTTTGTAAGAATACCTTTCAGACTAGGGCCCACCCTCTTTTAGTATGAGCCGGTTTACTGTCATTGTTATTTAAATCTTGAAGACAGGATCTCACTGATGCCCAGGCTGTTCTCGACCTTCTGATCATCTTACCTTAGCCTGCCAGTCACCTTAGATTGTCTCTTTAGCACTCTGGGCAAACCACTGGTCTCTGCCTCGGATGCCCTCATTTATAATATTACCGTCACTGCTTTTCACGTTTGGTTAATGATTAACTATTGTGTGCACGTCTTTGTGCATGTGTAGAGCTCAAGCATCAGCTTACAGGAGTCAGTAGTTCTTTGCTGCTATGGTGTGGGTCTCAGGAATTGAACTTGGGTTGTCAGGCTTGGCAGCACGTGCATTTACCTACCGAGTCATTCTGCAGGTCCTGGTCGCTCTAACAGGATCCGGAGGAAGTGACCATCCCACATTTACCCAGGTGTCCAGTGGTTGCTGAGTGTGGGAGCCGGGCAGTGTCTGCAGGACTGAGTGGATGGAAGCAAGCAGTAAGAGGTGTGTGTGCACGTGGATGTGTATGCATGCTCATGTGCATGAAGCTCCAAGGCTTTCTTTTCTTGCCTTGGCAAGTAAGGTCAAAGACAACGGCAGGAATTGGTTCCCTCCTACCATGTGAGTCCCAAGAATCAAACTCAAGTCATCAGGCTTGTCAGGCTTGACCTGCTTTCAACTCGTGCCTTTCACGGCTGATCTGTCTTGCCAGGTCCCTGAGATGCAAATTTCTTTTCTTTCTTTCTTTTTTTTTTTTTTTTTTTTGGTTTTTCGAGACAGGGTTTCTCTGTGTAGCCTTGGCTGTCCTGGAACTCACTCTATAGACCAGGCTGGCCTTGAACTCAGAAATCCGCCTGTCTCTGCCTCCCAAGTGCTGGGATTAAAGGTGTGCACCACCACTGCCCAGCTGAGACGCAATTCTTAAAGTGAAGACATCTAGATTCAACACGCTGAGTTTTAAGGGTAAGTCCAAAAATGTAGGCTAAACTAAGGGAATGCCTGCAGATGCTCAGAGTGCACACGAGGGGGCAGCAGAGTCCGTGCTGTTTCAGATTAGGCTCTAAAGTGGCTTGGAGTAGGAGGCTTTCTAAGGGTAAAACGGACACTTAAACTGGAGACCGGAAGGATAGAAAATGAATATCCCTTTCTTGCCGGGCCACGCCTTTAATCTCAGCACTCGGGAATCACGTGGATCTCTATAAGTCAAAGACCAGTCTGATCCACACAGCAAGTTCTTGGCTGACCAGTGCTACACTGTCTCAAAAAGAAAAATCAGAGGACTGGAGAGATGTCAGCAGTTAAGAGCCGTGGCTGTTTTTCCAGAGGACCTGGGTTCAATTCCCAATATCCACAAAGCAGCTCACAATTGTTTGTAACTCCATGTTCAGGGGATCTGACTTCCTCATATAGACATACATGCAGGCAAAACATCAATGCATATAAGTAAATAAATAAACAAATAGAATCACCCCCAAGGATTGGAGGGTGGGCTCACTGGGTAAAGTGCTTGCCATACAAATGTGAAGGCCCGAGTTAGGACCCACAGAATCACATATAGATGGCCTAGTAGCACACATCTGAAGTCCCAGTGTTCCTACGTTGAGATGGGAGCCTGGGGCCGGAGAATGCCTGGAAGTTGGTGGCTCAGCCGGACTGGCACAGGCAGCAGTGAACAGGAAGACATCTTGTCTCAACCAAGAAGGGAGGGAAGTCGGAGAACACCAGAGGCTGTTCTCAAGTTCTCCGTGGCCCGTGTGACTGTATTCCCCCACACAAACTTGTACACTCACACATTTACAAAGCTAAAAAGAATCAAATTTAAAACCTATGCCTAATAGAACAGTGTAGCAGGAAGTATTAAAAGAGAAGGAATGTGTCACGTGTCCCCACGCTACCCCCTGGTCCTCTCATCCCCGGCGGGCTGGACGGCCGTGCACTGGCAGGCAATGGCCGACCTGCTTTCAACTCGTGGAGCTCTGACTCAGAGCTCCCTGATCTCTCCGCCCAGCTCGCTAGGTTCCCACTCGTGGGTCACTACCACGCCAGCCCAAAGCTTCAACACCCCCATGGCCTCTGTGGTGCACATCAGACAAACCTGCACTTTGCCACTGTACCTTCTCTCTGGAACCCAGATGAGCCACTGCGTGAAGTAAAACACAACACAAACTTAGTTCAGAAACAATAATAACTCAATCTCTGGGCACATTAACTAAAACCTAATCTTGTAAACCTTATCAAAGTCTGATTCCTCTGGTGACGAATCCTTGCGGATCCGCCATGATACCAGGAGACTCTACTAGCTACATCTTACCTATCCCCTTGCCAAAAGGACTCTCCCTCTCTCCTGCTCCTCCCTTTTATCCTTCTCCTCCTCCTCCTCCTCCTCCTCCAACCTAGAAGTCCCTCCTTCCGTGCCCAGTGATTGGCTCTTTTATTCGTTAGGGGATTGGTTCACAAGAAGTCAGGTGTAACTCACTCCTTCTCTGAAGCCCCTCCCATGAGGGCAGAATTCGAATACAAAAGGCCCCAGGGCTCTCCACAACAGGCCAGCGAGAATATCTCAGCAGATAAAGGTGCTTGCTGCCAAGCCTGACGACCTGAGTTCGATTCCCCAGACCCACATGCTATAGAGAGAACCAACTCCCACAGGTTGTCTTCTGACCGTGCGTGTGGTAGTATGCACCTGTGTGAGCCCCTCCAAGCACACACAAACACATGGAAGAATAAAACATCTCCAAATGTTCAGACTTGTAGTGGACCTGGGGAATGGTCTAGTTCTTGTAGGCAGGTCAGACTGGACCCAAGTGGTCACATGATTCTCCGAAGTGCCGAGGAGAGAGCTGGAAATGTAGAGCTCCCATCTCTTAGGAGCTCTGCAAAGAAACGTGAGAGTACAGAACTTGGGTTGGTTTTTAAATGTACTATTATTGTGTGTATGTATAGTGCGTGTGTGTGTGTGTGTGTGTGTATAGTGTGTGAGCATGTGTGTGTGTTCATGTGTGTAGTGTGTGTGCACATGTGTATTTGCTGCACACATGGAGACCAGAGGAGAAAGTCAGGTGACTTGTCCCATCACTCTGATTCCTTCAGATGGGATCCTGGATCTGCTGCTAGGGTTCCAGACAATGTGGGTGACCATCGTGCTGTGTTTTATTTTTTTAAATGTTTATTTTTCCAAGACAGGGTCACATCGTATGGCTCTATACTGGCTGGTTTTCTGTGTCAACTTGCTACAAGCTAGCGTCATCAGAGAGGAAGGAGCCTCAGTTGAGAAAAATGCCTCTGTGAGATCCAGCTGTAAGGCATTTTCTCAATTAGTGATCAAGGGGGGAGGGCCCCTTGTGGGTGGTGCCATCCCTGGGCTGGTGGTCTTGCGTTCTGTAAGAAAGCAGGCTGAGCAAGCCAGGGGAAGCAAGCCAGTAAGCAACATCCTTCTGAGACTTCTGCATAAGCCCCAGTCTCCAGGTTCCAGCCCCGCTTGAGTTCCTGTCCTGACTTCCTCCAGTGATGGACTATGATCTGGAAGTGTAAGCTGAATTAACCCTTTCCTCCACAACTTGCTTTTTGGTCATGATGTTTTAGTTGCAGCAATTAAAATCCTAAGATAGGCTCTGACTGGCTGGAACTCACTCTGTAGACCAGGCTGGCCTTGAACTCACAGAGCTCTGCCTGCTTCTGTTTCCCGAGTGCTAGGATTAAAGTTTTGAGACATCATATCTGGCAATCACAGCTTTTAAAAAAGCATTTAGTACATTCTAATTATTTATTTTGTGTATGTCTATGTATGCACATGTGTGCATGCATGTATCACGGTGCATATATGAAGATCAGAGGACAGTGTGTGTGGGATGATTCCCTCCTATCAGGTCTGCTTTGACAGAAAGTACCTTTAGTCACTGAGCTATCTTGCCATTTCTCCTCTTTTGCTTACCATGGCTTCTTGGGGGGGGAGGGGGTGTTCAACTCAGGTCTTCATGCTTGCCCTAAAAGTGTTCTAATCCACCGAGCCATCTCTCCAAACCCCGGAGAGCTTGACCTTCTTCCTGCCTCAGGTGTGTGAATAGGTGTGACCCTGCCTCATGTCACTCCCTAGAGGTCAGCAAGTGGTGCTGGGGAAGGTTGGGGGTGGTACCTTTCTTGGGTGAAGATGTTCCCTCTCATAGTGTTGAGGGTTGAATTACATCCTGGAGGGAAGTGGAGGACAAAGAGCAAAGTACATGTGGTCCAGGAACCTGTACAATGTGGCAACTAGAGAAAGTTCTAGAATATGTAAAACTTGTGACCAATTTGCTATGGTTACTTTAGTTATTATAAACATATATAGAGGTGGGGGCCAGAGAGACTGTTAAGTGTGTGGCTGCTCTTACAGAGGAATTTGAGTTCACTTCCCAGTACTAGGAAAAAAGACAATAATAGCTTGTTACTCCAGTCCAGAGGCTCTGATGCCCTCTTCTGGCCATCACGGGCAATTGCACTCATGTGCGTGCGCGTGCGCGCGCACACACACGCACGCACGCATGCACATATACACATAATTAAAAACAAAATACATCTTAAAAAATAAGTATATATGTATTTACATAAGGAAAAACTTGTATGGAATAAAATAAAAGCTTTAATCACCCAATCTTAAAAAGAAACGTAAACCCTTAGGTTTACCTTGAAAGACAGCCGGTCTAGGTTAAAAACAGTGCTTGTCATGGGAGGTAATCTTTCTTAGAAGCGGTAAAATGCAAAGGTTAAATCAATCAATGGCAGCGGGCGGTGGCACTGTCCTTGGTGCTGAATGTGGGCCTGGGCTAGGAGACCATCTCTGGGCATGGGGTTCCAGGAGATATGGCCTGCCATCATAACATGGCCACTGCAGTTTCCGTACTGTCTGAGCTTCCAGCATCGTCTCTCTGGTATCCACTCTTGGTAACTGCAGGGTCTATTTCCCAGTAAGTATCCATGGGGAATTCTCAGTGTTCTACCATGTTTGACCAAACACGATTCTCATGGTTCTCAGCTCCATGGATCCATGAAAAACCACTTTTGTGTTAGTGTTTACAATGATGTCATGACTACCTGGGGCCTCTGAATCTGGATCTGAAAAGAGAAACAGAAACAGATAAGTGTGGAACACAAGAAAAATCTAGTTTGGGAAGCATGTAAGACTCAGTTAAAAAGGTATGCTTCCTTTCTTTCTTCTTTTCTTTTGAGACAGAGTTCACTATATATCCCTAGATAGCTTGGATCTTACTCTGTAGACCAGGCTGACCTTGAACTCACAGAGATCTACCTGCCTCTGCCTCCTGAGTGCTGGAATTAAAGATGTGTGTTACTATGTTGGATTTACATTTGGTTTCATGAGTGTGTGTGTGTGTGTCTGTGTGTGTGTGTCTGTGCGCACGTGCACACAGAGGTCCAGGAACAGCAAATGGGAACCAGTTTCCTCTTTCTACCACATGTGGGAATCGAACTGAAGTCATCAGGCTTGTTGGCAAGCATCTTTATTCACAGAACTGTCTTGCCTGCCCTAGAATCTTATTTTTTAGAGTCTAGTGCAAACAAGTTGTATTCTCTCTTCCTGGCCAGTTGGGTTGATCTCATATTCACCCCAAGGCTTCTCCTGTCTTTAAATATTCCACATATTTGAAATGAAATGTTTGGAGACAGAGTCTCATGTAGCCCAGGCTAGCCTTAAACTCATGCCATAGCCAAGAAAGACCATGAATTCCTGATTCTCCTGCTTCTACCTCACCAGTGCTGGAGTGACAAGGCTGTACAAGCAGCTTATGAAAGGGCAGGATGGAGATCAGGGTTTTGTGCATGACCAATGGAGGCACTACCAACGGAGCCCCAGGCCCAGCAGTAAACTATACTTTAAACATTATAATGACCTGGTGATATATACCCATAACCCCGGCACTCAAGAGGCTGGGGCAGGAGGAGCTCAAATTTGAAGCCAGCTTGGGCTATGCAGTAAGACCCTGTTTCCAAAAAAAAAACCCCCCAAAAACAAAAACAAAACAAAAAACAAAACAAACAAAAAAACAAAAACCAAAAAAACCCAAAAAAACCATTCTTTTTCAAAAAAAGATTTATTTGTTTTATGTGTATGAGAGCTTGCCTAAATGTATATAAACATACCATGTGCATGCCTGGTGCTTATGGGGGTCATATCCCCTAGTGTCAAGTTCCCTGGAATTAGAGTTGCATGGTTGTGAACCATGATGTGGGTGCTGGGAACCGAACACAATCCCCGTAAGAGTAGCAAGTATGCTTCACCCCTGAGCCATTTCTCCAGACGCTCCCCTGACAAAATTAACTTTTAAATCCCTAGGGTATCAAGGAGATACCTAAAGCGCAGAAAGAAACAAGAGTCTGAAGCCAGGGAAACTACTGAGTTCCTCTCCCCCAACTCCTGCCCTTCTGAGTAAAACCACTGAAGTGTGTTCCAGAGACCACTGCCTGGACCAACACACAATGGCTTTGCTTGCCTGAGGATTCTACCAGGTAGAAGGAGCAATGGAGGGCTCAGGGTACAGGAGGGAGTGGCTCATCTGGGTCATTCTTACCTTTCTTTCAGGGTTTATATGGTTTAGGGAAGGCTGGAAGTTACTGTACACAGAGTCCAAGGGGGTGTAGTTTTCTCTTTCTGAGGGAGGAAGGAGCACAAGGAGACAGGTGTTTAGGAAGACAGAAGCTCATCATTCTTTTGAGCCCCACTGATGGGAAGGGGACTCACCCCACAACCATGAAATGAAAACCAATGAGAATGTGACAGACTGCGGTCAATATGAGTTACATAGAGAAGCTGTATCTCGAAGGGCAGTGGTGGCGCACACCTTTAATCCCAGCACTTGGGAGGCAGAGGCAGACGGTTCTGAGTTCGAGGACAGCCTGGTCTACAGAGTGAGTTCCAGGACAACCAGGATTATACAGAGAAACACTGGAGAGGGAGAGGGAGAGGGAGAGGGAGAGGGAGAGGGAGAGGGAGAGAGAGAGAGAGAGAGAGAGAGAGAGAGAGAGAGAGAGAGAGAGAGAAGCTGTATCTCAGAAAGTACGTAGACACACTGGGCTTGAACTTTAGAAATCCACTTCCTTCAGCCTCCAGAGTGCTGGAATTAAAGGTGTCCACTACCATGCCAGCCATATTTTTTGCTCTTAAAGACAGGGTCTCTTGCATCCCAGGCTGGCCTCAAATTAACTATGTAGCAAGCATGACTTTGACTCCTGATTGTCCTGTCTGCTGGGATTAGGCAGGTACATCACCACATCTGATTTATGTGGCAATGAAGGTTAAACTCCACGCTTTCCACGTATGCTCAGCCGGCACACTGACTCAGCCCCTCCGCCCTGTCTTTAGAAATTATAATGCTTGCATTTGACATTATGTAACCTCTCTTCTGAGATGTCAGTCACTTCTTGATGAGGATACTCACTCCTGGGCTCTCATCTATGCCCTTAAAGGCATAGCTTTATGCTTTAGAGAAACCTACACCATTAGTTGGCTCCGGGGTCGCCGTACAATCCCCACGTTGTATCTGGCTCAGGTTCCAGGTAAGCCTTTGAATGTGGCATTAAGTGTCCAGAGATGGGAAATGGTCCCAGGACCTTTCTCGGGTCTCCTGGCCCCCACCCTTCCTATTATTCTGAGTGTGGGCTCCACAGAGATGGCCAATATACCTTCGTTGTGTTCAAAACCAATGTTCTGGAAGGCTCCAGGAGGTGCTCTGCTTTCCTCTTCACCCCACTTGGACATCTCAGACACTCTGTGCCTTTGCCTATTGGGAGAGAGTGCCATGGAACCCAGTTATGATCAGAGATGGGAGACAAGGGCCCAAGATGAGCTACACCTCTGCTTCCAGCAGCCCACCGTCCACCTCGAGGGTGGAGATTGCCGGAGGAGAGAAGAGGATTAGGACGGCGAAGGAAGAGTGCGCATGCACGCCTCACCTTTGCATTTCCCTTCTGAAGCGGACGGAGAGCACAAGGAGGATCACAAGGATCACCAACAGCACTGCCACCGCGGCTCCCCCGAGCCCATACACCAGGCTTTTCTGGATGCCCCAGTCGCAGTTTTCCCCGCTGTACCAGTGAGTATCCGTGGATAGGCAGCTGAGATAGGAGAAGGGGCAGAGAGGAGAGAGAAGAGTCAGTCATTGCTCTGGCCTCATGGACACTTAATAAGGTGCACGTTTGAATGTGGTTCTGAGGAGATGAAAGACGACAGGTCCAAGTCCAGTCTCTTTAAGCAGGTCCTGCCAGGAGCCCAGTTATAGGCCTTTGCCCGCAACAGTAGTCCGGGACCCAAGGCAGGTTCTAACTCTGTCTCCTTCCTACACCCCAGGCTGGCCCGTCTACCTGCTCACCCAATGTTTTCATTTTCAGTCCTATCTACGAACACCCTCACCTCCGTTTCTGATCCAGAGCCCGCCTTTCCCGCCCCAAGCTCTTCTTTCCCAAGCTAAGCTGCTCTCTCTAAATCCATTTCTTCCCTGATCCACCTTGAATCAGCTTGGGAGCCTCTGCTCCAAGAAGCTATTCCACCGAGGTAGCAATTCAGGCCTGTGAATCTCTCTTTCTGCTATCCCTGATGTGTGTGTGTGTGTGCATGTGGAGATAGAGGCCAACCTCAGGTGTTATTCCTAGGCACTGTCCACCTGGTGTTTTGAAACAAGTCTCTACGCAGTTGTGATGGTTTGGGTGAGAAACGTCCCCCACAGTGTTTGAACGTTTGACTCCCACTTGTTGATGCTATCTAGGAGGTTATGGGGCCTTTAAGATGTGGAGCCTTGCATCTCAAAGTCAACATTCAGAGCTTATAGCCTGATAGCCTCGGGCCATTTCCGGTTTGCTCCCTCAGCTTCCGGTGTGATGAAATGTGATTGGCTAGCTCCTGCCCTGGTTATCCGCTGCCATGCCTTCCTTGAGGTTATGAGACACACACTCCCCCCCACCCCCATGGAACTATAAACCTAAATAAATGCTCTTTCATAAGAGCTCTTTCTTTTTCATAAATGCTCTTTCTTTGGTCATGGTGTTTTATTACAGCAACAGAAGTAATTAATACACTGGTTTGGAGCTTGAAAAGTAATCCAGGTGGGCTGGCCATCCAGTGTTTTTAAAATTACTTTTAAGTGTTTTGAAGTAAATTTACTTTATGTATATGAAAGTTGTCCACATAGACGCTTATGTACCACGTGCATGCAGTACCCGTAGCAACCAGAAGAGGACATAACATTTCCCGGAACTGGAGTTACAGGTGGTTGTCAGCCACCAGGTGGGTCCTCTGACTTCTGACATCTGTCTTTAGCTCATGCCTGGTTTTTTTTTTTACATAGGTGCCAGGTATCTGAACTCAGGTTCTCATGCTTGCATGGCAAGCATTTTTATCAACTGAGGCATCTTCCTAGCCCTCGATGTTTTTGAGACAGCCTCTCTGGGTAGCTCAGATGGACCTTGAACTCGTGATCTTCCTGGAGGCTCTACCTCCCGAGCGCTGGCACCACAGATACGCAGCACTAACCCAGTGTTCAGTTTGCAATGCCTCTCGACGTTCCTATGTCCTGTGTCTGTGATTAAGCTACGCAGGTTTCCCATCCCCATGGAGACACGTAGCTTTCTGTATCTACTTCTGTAGGAGGGGCCATTTTAAAAAAAAAACTTATGAAATTGAGACTGGAGAGATGGCTCAGTGGTTAAGAGCACTGACGGCTCTTCCAGAGGTTCTGAGTTCAATTCCCAGCAACCACATGGTGGCTCACAACCATCTGTAATGGGATCTGATGCCCTCTTCTGGTGTGTGTCTGTAGACAGTGACAGTGTACTCATATACATAAAATAAATTTATAATTCTAAAATAGAGGAAGATCTCTCTCTCTCTCTCTCTCTCTCTCTCTCTCTCTCTTAGAGGTTAGGGAACTTGCACATGTTGGTTCTTTCCTTCTACTGTGCTGATCCTAGAGATTAACTCGGGCTTGGTGGCAAGCACCTTTCCCACTTTACCCACCTGTCCTCGCCCTGAGAAGGAGGCCTGTGTTCTCTGCTAGCCCGGGAGCTCCCTGAAGCAGGAACATCACTTATTCTGTCCTAGAGTTTTTTCTACCATGTTGGACACTTAGTTCCTGATCCACTTTAGTCACTCTGGACTTGGCCCCATGTACTCCTTTAACACATCCCACCCAACTTGATTCTTTCACAACTGTATATTTTCAAGGAGTATAGGAATAGAATCTCAAGACCTCGGCCTCCAAGAGAGGAGCAACCGTATGGGCAAAGCGGGATACTCACAGGCACTGGGGTCCACTTCGCTGCAGCTGACATTTGCCGTAGGTGCAGTTCTTGGAGATGCTGTACCCTAACGAGCAGGGTGTGATACAGTACCACTTATTGTCCATGAGCCCCAGTGCGACATGCTCTGCAAAGTCCTCTCCGGCCTTCTTCTTGCATGTCTCTGAGGGGGGACATGGAAGAACAGCTAAGAATCAGGTTTCTCCCTGCCCAGCCCTTCCCTACCTGGCTTCTCCATGTCTGCCTGCTCCTCCCCGCCGTGCCCCTCTGCCTCCCCAACCTTTCCCAGAGCCAGTCACACCATCAAATTACATACCCTCTGGATTGGCAATGACTGTGATATTGGGTTGCACCTGGGTGGCCGTTGAGTTGAAACACAGTAAAGCTGTGAAAGAGACACGTACGAAAGCCCATCATCACAGAGGCTCCTTTAGCACGTCAGCGTGGAGGAGAGAGGAAGGGCCCACACAGTGCACTGGTTTAAATGTCGAGTGTTCTCTGCAAGCTTGTGTGTTTACACATTTGGTTTCCAGATGCTGCTGCTGTTTGGAAGGGTTGCGGAACCTTTGGGGGAGGTCATGGGGTCTTCCCTGGGTCGATGTAGGAGACAGGCTGGAAGGCTTCAGACCGTGTCACTTTCATCTGAGCCTTCTGCTTTGGGGATTTTATCTATCTATCTATCTATCTATCTATCTATCTATGATGGGGTTTCACTGTGCGTGTAGCCCTGGCTGTCCTGGAACTCAATATGTGACCAGGCTGATCTCAAATTCACAAAGATCCACCTGCCTCTGACTCCCCAAGGGCTGAGTTCAAAGACAGCCACTGAATAGACCAGATCAGAACTTCCTAAGGAATGGCAGACAGCAGGCTTTGGCTATCACGGAGCTGCCCTATGCCATGTCTTCCCATCCAGGGGAGACTGTATCCCACAAACCAGGAGACAAAGAAATCTTTCCTCTTCTGAGTTGTTTCTGCCAAGTTTGGACACAACACTTTTAACTAGTAGGTGTGGACATAGAAGACTACAGGAGGGGATGTGAGGATCCTACTCCAGATGGTCACACTCAGAGGATCCCGTGGCTCCTCTTCTGCCCTCATCCCCTCTGCCACAACCCCCACATCCCTCATGGTGTGATGTAGCAAATCAAGTGATGCCTCAGCATCCAGTCCAGCAGCCCCGACTGTCTCAGTACCCTTGATATTGGCTCTCTGCAGAACTTCTCCATCCTAGGCTGTTCGGAACCCTCCCATCCAAGGCTTTCTAGGAGCGAGACAGGAATGACAAGACCGAGCTCTGGACACAAATCACAGTGTCCCACAATGTTCACCTTCCTTCTTTTGCCGCACCCCACTTGTCTCTCTCAGGTAGAGAGATTAATGGGGGGTCGCTCTCTGAGAGTGTGTCCCTCCAGGAGTACTTTACCTGAACAGATATTGTTAACATCTAGTACTTGAAGTTCTGTCGCATTCTTGGTTTTTGTCTCCAGGTTACTGACGATGCTATTGAACATGCTTTCAAATTGTGGGGTATAGTTGGCCCTCAGGATGACATCATAATCTACCACGATAGTGCCTTTGCTGGGGAGAGAGCGGTGGTACACTTGAGCATCCTCCATGGTCATCCCTGCTACTCATCCTTTCCATCCCTTCCCTGGACAGAATCTACCTCCTCTACAATCCTGGGAAGGATTCTGGGCAAGAGGATTGAGAGTTTGAGGCTAACCTGGTCTATGTAGTGAGTTCAAGCTAAACTAGAGTACAGAACAAGGTTTTATCAGGAAAGACAGAGAGATGGAGACAGAGGGGGAAAGGGGAGATAGAAAGAGACAGAGGCACACAGAGAGAAACACACACAGAGGGGGAGTGTATTGGGGAGCTCTGGAGAGATGGCTCAGCTAGCTAATTCGAGTGCTCAGGTAAAAGTTGGATGCCATGAACTGCATCTGTAACCCTGGCACCAGGGGGAGCAGAGACTGGTGGGTCCCTTGATCTCCTTGGCCAGTAAGCCTAGCCAAATTGATGAACCCCTGGCTAAGTGAGAGACCCAGTCACTAACAGTAGGAAGAAGAGAGGAAGGCACCCATTGTGGGCATCAGCTTCCACGTGTGTCCACATATGTGCACATGTACCTACACAAAGCGCACACACACACACACACACACACACACACACACACACACACATTTGGTTAGACAAGGAGATGGTTACCATATGCATACAGGGGGAAAATATCACACAAAGACCTAGGTAAAAGGTACCGTACTTGATCTCAGACTTCCAGGGGCTTCCAGAAGTGTGAGCTCAGAAAATGTTACAATCACTGGTGTTCCTGAGTAGCAGCCACTGTGGGGTGATGCAGGCAACCCCCCAAATGGCCTCTGTAATCATGACCCTTGCTGCCGTGCAAAAGGCCCTCTTCCTTCCAGACCCAGGGACTCACCTCAGGTTTTTGATGATAACCCCTTCATACTCCGGGATACCATCATAAATCAATGCCATCTGCAAAACAAGGCAATGTCATCCCAGAGCTCCTACTTTGGGGATTTTCTGTGGGATATCAGCACTCCCAGTTCTCATCCCATCTGCCAGTGACACAGAGACCAAATAGAAAGTTCTCTAGTTGAGAGACCAGAACTGTCCTGCCACCCCTCTTGCAGCCCCCAGGCAAACCTTGCTTCCCATCCTTCATCTGCCCTGGGGAAGCTGAGAACACTATGCATCTAACATACCCAGCTGGCATCTTAACCCCTCCAGACTCCTCCCCGGGATTAGGGGCATGGATGGGGCTAGTAGGGTGGGGTGGAGAGCTGAAGGGCCCTTGGGGGGAGGGGGAGTTACCTGCTCTGTGAATATCCTACTGAAGTTACTGAATCCGTCCTGTAGCTCCTTGGTGTACTCATGACTGGTTACTGTCACTCTCACTTCTACAGCCGCAGAGACTGTCTGCTCTAAGTGGGACAGACAGGAGCACTGACCACTGGGATGGACCCTTCCCAGTGAAATCCCCACCCTGGGTGCAGGGAGTGACATAGGCATCCTCCAACATTGGCCCTGGAGGAAGTGGGCCATAATATACTTAGGGCTTATGGATGGCAACTTTATTGAATCTAGAGAGCCCCCAGCCCCCACAATGGTAGAGTTGTATCCTGATAACTCCACTGCACAGTGAACATTTCATAAATTAAAAATGTTCTTAACCTGGGCTAGAGAGATGGCTCAGTGGTTAAGAGCACTGGCTGCTCTTTCAGAGGTCCTGAGTTCAATTCCCAGCAACCACATGGTGGCTCACAACCATCTGTAATGGGATCTGATGCCCTCTTCTGGTGTGTCTGATGAGAGCCACAGTGTACTCACATACATAAAATAAATAAATATTTAAAACATGTTCTTAACCTCGGCATTAATTAACCTGGGGATGTAGCTACGTGAGTGGTAGGATGCTTGCTTAGGATGCACAAAGCATGTCTATACATACACACACACACACACACACACACACACACACACACACATTTGCTCCTGTAAGCTACAGCACACTCTTGTTCAGCAGCACAGCCTGGTTGATTGTTTCTTTTTGTTTGAGACATGGATCTTTCTGTGTATCCTTAGCTGGTCTGGATCTCACTATGTAGACCAGACTAGCCTCCAGCTCATAGAGATCCGTATGCCTCCGCCTCTGCTAAACCTTGGGATTAAAGGTGTGCAGCCCACACCCAGTCTGATGGCTCGCGTCTGTCTGTGTGTCTGACTGTGGGAGCTGAACCTCAGCATTTCGAGATAGCCTGGTTCCAGGGCACCAGCCCAGGGGAAGACTCACATTCGAAACGAAGTAGAGTTTCTACAGAACAGCTACTACTGTTTAAGCATGGTAAACCAGATTCATTCTCATTCATTCTCTCTCTCTCTCTCTCTCTCTCTCTCTCTCTCTCTCTCTCTCTCTCTCTGTGGCGTGTGTGCGCGAATGTGGGGATGTGTTCATGCACCTTCATGTGGAGGTCAGAGGTCAACACCGAGTGTCTTCCTTAAACTATTTTCACCTTATTTTTTTGTTTTTTGAGACAGGGTCTTTCGTGGAACCCGGAGCTCATCAGTCTGGCCGGCTGGCCAGCAAGCTGCAGGAATCCATTGTTCTCTGCGCAAATATACCCTGCCCACACTGGGATTATGGGTACGCACTGCTCCTGTGGCAAGCGCTTCGCCAACTGAGCCGTCTCTGCGGCCCTTGATTCCTGTTCGTTCTTGTTTGTTTGTATGTAGAGGGATCTGTGTGCGCTCATGTATGTGCATATGCAGTGGCCTATGTGTGGAGGTCAGAGTACAGCTCTCGGGAACCAGTTCTCTCCTTCCGCCACGTGGGTTTCTGGGCTTGAACTCTCTTGCCTTCAGGATGGTTGACAAGAGCCATCTCGCTTGCTTCTGTTTTTCGTTTGTTTGTTTATTGTTGTTGTTTGTTCATTTAAAAAGGTGTTTTTAGCGTCTTTACCACTAGGTAAGTGTAAGATATGGGGTGACCGGAGCGGACTGGAGTTCAGTTCCCAGCACCTGTGTCAGGCAGCTCACAACCACCTGGAACTCAAGTTCCGGTGATCCAGCACTTTCTTCTGGCCTCTGGGGGTGCCCACACTTTTGGCACTTGCACACACATGCACGTACACGCACACAAATAAATCTTTTAAAAAGTATGGGCCGTAAGAAGTAGGGCAAGGACCGGTGTCTGGTGGGAACATCTTACGCTCAGTACTGGGGAGGAGGCCCCGCCCACACTGGAGAGTCCCGCCCACACTGGGGAGGGAGCCCCGCCCACACTTTGCGGTCACTTACCTATCTCTATGCTCTGCACCACTTCCTCACACTGAGGCCCATAGAAGAGGCTGGTGCACAGACATTTGAGCCCATCCCACCTGCCTCCGTTCTTGCATTCGATCACCGGAACTCTCTTCTGACAGAGATTCCCCGCGAAGCCGTTGGGGCAGATGCACATCTTCCCTGTCCAGGACCCTCCGTTCGTGCAATTCACTGCAAAAGACAAAGCCGAGATCTGGCACACACATCTCCATGGAATGTCACAACCAGACAGTCTCAGATCCGGTTACCCCTTCCTCTCTCATTCCTTGTTTTTTGTTTTTTTGTCTTTCTTTTTTTTCTTTCTTTTCTTTCCTTCCTTCCCTCTTTCTCAACTTCTCTTATTTTCCGAGGCAGTCTCTCACTATGTAGTTCAGGTCGGCTTTGAACTTGCAACCCTCTTGCCTCAGCCTCCTGAGCCCTGGGACTAGAGGCCAGGAACGGACCACCAAGTCTGGGTTACGCCCAGTGCCTGTGCAATGAGGCATTGTGACAAGGCCTCTGTTCACAGGAAGTCAGCATCACCCTCACATCACAGACAGAAGCAACGCAGCAAGAGCCCTGTTCATGAGTTCAGACCCCGATAAGGCTTGAACCCACCTTGGGGTCCAGTTTACCTCACACTCAAATGCATGGAAGAGAAAACTGCTGGGAAGTGAGAGACATGTTGGAGACAGAGACTGAGCGGCCCGCTGAGCAGCGGGGATCCCGCCAAGGGTGGCTAGCATGGAAGAGTCCGTGCTGTCACATCTACTTACGATTCCGGCTTCCAGAGACGCGGAGCTTGAGGCAGGAGTTACTCCTAACTTCTCATGATCGATGGGGAGGAGCTCGAAATACTTAAATTCTTTTCTCTTTGTGTTGTTTACTTATCTAATGCATGCAGGGTGTGTGTGCGTGTGTGCGTGTAGGCCAGATGTTGATGTCAAGTGTCTGCCTCAACTGCTCTCCGCGTACCTACTTCTTTATGTTCAGATCAGGTCTCACAGAGCCCAGGCTCACTGATCTCCCCAGCCTCACTGGCCAGTGAGCCTCAGGGGTCCTCCTGTGTCTGCTACCCCAGAACCAGGATTGCAGATGTGCATTAGCCTGCTCAGCTCCTTAGTGGGTTCGGGGGATCTGGGTTCAGTCCACATTCTTGCATAGGTGGTGCTTTACTGACTAGGCTTCCCCCCAACCTCATTCATTCATTCATTTTTGGGATTGCTATCTCATAAATATATGTTTTTATATATTTGGATATCTATACATATATATTTATAGATAGTTCAGCATAGTCTGGGACTCACTATGTAGCCTGCATTGTCCTTAAGTTATCAATGTTCTTGCCTCCACCTCCTGAGTGGATGATTACAGGCTCCAGACACCGAGTTTAGCTTTAGTTAATATTTTTAAGAACTTAGGTTAGTACATTGTTGAAAACACATAGAAGGTTCTTTTTCAATTTGGATGGAGACTACGAAGAAACTCTTACGTCATGAAAGACATACTTCGTACAAAATATATAACACGAAAGAAGACAGGAATGGATCCTGCGGTGAGAGAGCGTGTGGGGCAGCCAATGGCAGCCAAAGCAGAGGGAAGACTGCGCAGAGGAGGAAGGGGAGGAGTCGGGCATCACGGACATAGGTGTGGAGTCCGCACAGCACAGACTGGAATAGAACTTCTGATAAAGAAAAGGGAGGCGGAGGCAAACACTGGCCGGGAAGCTTGTGATGGCCGCGGGGCTTCCCGAAAAGCCACGCACACCAGGTATCAGCGATAAGACGGAAGAGTGGAGGGACACAAGGAGAAAAATATGGAGTTAATGAAAGTGTAGCATTAGACGCGGAGAGAGACTCGAGGAGGAGCGGGAGAAGCAGGATGTTGTGTGCAGTTTTAAATGTGTGAGTGTGAGTGTGTGTGTGGGTGTGTGTGAAGATGGGGACTGGAGCACACACTGGAGAAAAGTCCACGGGGAGGAGAGGACACGGGGCGATGGAGGAGATGATAAAAACGAAAGGAGACGGCCGAAGGATCAAGTGAAACAACGCAGCATCAAACCGAGGAAGAACGGAGGACACAGGAAATGACGCAGAGGGGAGGGAACAGAGGACGCGGACATTAGACACAAAAGACACGAGATCTCACACTCAGTCACACATGGGAGGGAGGACGCGGCTACAAAAGAAAACAGAAGAGGAGGAAAATGAAATAAAAATATTAAATATTAAATATCTCTACTGACGTCACGAAAGAGAAAACCATGCAGAGCGGGTGAGAGAAGGAAACAGAAAACCAAGGGAAACAAAATTACCTGGAGTGGTGGTGACAACAGGAGTGGTGGTGACATCAGGAGTGGTGGTGACATCAGGAGTGCTGGTGACTTCAGGAGTGGTGGTGACAACAGGAGTGGTGGTGGCATCAGGAGTGGTGGTGACATCAGGAGTGGAGGTGACAACAGGAGTGGTGGTGGCATCAAGAGTGGTGGTGACACCAGATGTGGTGGTGACTTCAGGAGTGGTGGTGACAACAGGAGTGGTGGTGGCATCAAGAGTGGTGGTGACACTAGATGTGGAGACTTCAGGAGTGGTGGTGACAACAGGAGTGGTGGTGGCATCAGGAGTGGGGGTGACATCAGGAGTGGTGGTGGCATCAGGAGTGGTGGTGACTTCAGGAGTGGTGGTGACATCTGGCGTGGTGGTGATTTCAGGACTGGTGGTGACACGGGGAGTGGTGGTGACTTGAGGAGTGATGGTGACATCAGGAGTGGTGGTGACTTCAGGAGTGGTGGTGGCATCAGGAGTGGTGGTGACATCAAGAGTGGAGGTGACAACAGGAGTGGTGGTGGCATCAAGAGTGGTGGTGACACGAGATGTGGTGGTGACTTCAGGAGTGGTGGTGACAACAGGAGTGGTGGTGGCATCAGGAGTGGTGGTGACTTCAGGAGTGATGGTGACATCAGGAGTGGTGGTGGCATCAGGAGTGGTGGTGACTTCAGAAGTGGTGGTGGCATCAGGAGTGGTAGTGACATCAGGAGTGGAGGTGACAACAGTAGTGGTGGTGGCATCAAGAGTGGTGGTGACACCAGATGTGGTGGTGACTTCAGGAGTGGTGGTGACAACAGGAGTGGTGATGGCATCAGGAGTGGTGGTGAGGTCAGGAGTGGTGGTGACAACAGGAGTGGTGGTGGCATCAAGAGTGGTGGTGACACCAGATGTGGTGGTGACTTCAGGAGTGGTGGTGACAACAGGAGTGGTGGTGGCATCAGGAGTGGTGGTGACTTCAGGAGTGATGGTGACATCAGGAGTGGTGGTGACATCAGGAGTGGTGGTGACAACAGGAGTGGTGGTGACAACAGGAGTGGTGGTGGCATCAGGAGTGGGGGTGACATCAGGAATGGTGGTGGCATCAAGAGTGGTGGTGACACTAGATGTGGTGGTGACTTCAAGAGTGGTGGTGACAACAGGAGTGGTGGTGGCATCAGGAGTGGTGGTGACAACAGGAGTGGTGGTGGCATCAAGAGTGGTGGTGAAACTAGATGTGGTGGTGACTTCAGGAGTGGTGGTGGCATCAGGAGTGGTGGTGACATCAGGAGTGGAGGTGACAACAAGAGTGGTGGTGGCATCAAGAGTGGTGGTGACACCAGATTTGGTGGTGACTTCAGGAGTGGTGGTGACAACAGGAGTGGTGGTGGCATCAGGAGTGGTGGTGACTTCAGGAGTGATGGTGACATCAGGAGTGGTGGTGGTATCAGGAGTGGTGGTGACTTCAGAAGTGGTGGTGGCATCAGGAGTGGTGGTGGCATCAGGAGTGGTGGTGACTTCAGGAGTGGTGGTGACATCTGGAGTGGTGGTGACACCAGATGTGGTGGTGACTTCAGGAGTGGTGGTGACAACAGGAGTGGTGGTGGCATCAGGATTGGTTGTGAGGTCAGGAGTGGTGGTGACAACAGGAGTGGTGGTGGTATCAAGAGTGGTGGTGACTTCAGGAGTGGTGGTGACAACAGGAGTGGTTGTGGCATCAGGAGTGGTGGTGACAACAGGAGTGGTGGTGGCATCACGAGTGGGGGTGACATCAGGAGTGGTGGTGGCATCAGGAGTGGTGGTGACACCAGAGGGTGTGGAGACTTCAGGAGTGGTGGTGACTTGTGGTGTCTTTGTGACCTCAGGAGTAGTGGTGACTTCAGGAGTGGTGGTGACACCAGGAGTGGTGGAGTCACCAGGAGTTGTGGTGACATCAGGAGTCGTTGTGACTTCAGGAGTGGTGGTGGCATCAGGTGTGGTGGAAGCATCGGGAGTGGTGGTGACTTCAAGAGTGCTGGTAGCATCAGGAGTGGTGGTGGCATCAGGTGTAAATGTGGCACCAGGAGTGGTGGTGGCATCGGGTGTAGAGGTGGCATTAGGAGTGGTAGTGACTTCAGAAGTGGTGGTGACTTCAGAAGTGGTGGTGACATCAGGCGTTGTGGTGGCATCAGGAGTGCTGGTGAGGTCAGGACTGGTGGTGACTTCAGGAGTGTTGGTGGTGTCAGGAGTGGTGGTGGGGTCAGGAGTGGTGGTGGCGTCAGGAGTGGTGGTGGCGTCAGGAGTGG
>JADRCH010000159.1:2951017-2969901 GCA_019843965.1 Rhynchomys soricoides
GTGGCGTCAGGAGTGGTGGTGGCGTCAGGAGTGGTGGTGGCGTCAGGTGTGGTGGTGGCGTCAGGAGTGGTTTCTGTGGAATCACTTCTATTTTTATCTTGAGATTTGACTGTGAACTGACGAGTGGTCATAAATTGACGTGTAGTAACATTTAGTGTTTCTCTAGTTCGAGTATATTTTTTGTGTCGATTGATTCCATCTTCAATCTTGATGCTCTGTGTCTCAGTTCTGTTGTGTTGTCCAATGTTATTCCATTCATGAGGTGTCATTGTTTTACTAGTGGCCATTTCTGCAGGATGTTATGGATATTTTGTCAATATAGTTTTATTTTGTATTATGTGTTAAGATTTTGTCAGGTTATAGTTTTTTTTGAGTAATTATTTTTGCTGTCATGCTCTGTTACCCAGATATAATTTTCAAATAAGTTCTAAAATATTTTAGTGTCTTTTTACCTATTTATATATGTGGTGTCTGTGTTTTGACTCTTCCACGTCTGTATAATTCCTGCTCTTATCGGAATTGCTTGTTTTCTTTTCTAGGTCTGAAGTCATAGGCAGTTGTGTCTCATCTCTCCTGGCTACACGTCCTTAAACTCTTCCTTTTCCAGATTCAGAACAGTTTTACCTCCTGATAGCCCTGTTTATCCTGAAGTAAATAATTGCATCTGTATTACTGTCAGGTCATTCTGCCTGTGGAATGGTTATGTTAACATTCGATAGTCATGTGTTATTGTAAGTGTATTTCCCCATGCCATCCTCTTTCTTTCACGTTGTCTACCTGAAGGGTTACTGGGTGATGGTACAGACGCTCAGCCTGAGTGGTGAGCTCTGAGCACCTCTCAGGAGAGGTGCTGTTCTCCTCTAGTCTGGGGTCCTGTGGTTTTTGGGTTTGTTTCTTTTTCTGTAATAACCTCCATAGCCTGCCTTTTTACCTATTACGTTCCATTTACCCCTTCCACCCTATTTGGCTGATTCTCCTTTCGTCTCCTCCTCTCTCCTTTGTCCTGTGCATGGTTCCCTCAGTCACAATCTGCACACTGACTCTTTTGTATCCCACCTTGGTTACTGCTGGTTTTGAGGAATGGGGCTCCTTCCCAGTGCCTATGCAGTAGCCCTGCCTAATTTTTTTTCCAGTCTGATTTTGGTCAAGTTACACATATGGGAATTATTTGGGAGGAGAAACTTCAATTAAAAAAAAAAATGCCTTTCTCAGATCGTATGCAGGCAAGTGCGTACGGCCCTTTCTTTCCCTTTCAGCCTTTTTTTCTTTTTTTAATAACTTTCTTTTCTTTATTTTTTTGTTTTGTTTTTGGTGGTCCGGGGAACTTGAACCCAGGACTTCAGACATGCTGGGCAAGAGCTCTACCACTGAACTACAGCCCTGGCTTCAGCCCTTTTCCTTTCCTTTCCTTTCCTTTCCCCTCCCCTCCCCTCCCCTCCCTCCCCTCCCCTCCCCTCTCCTCCCCTTTCCTTTCCATTGGAGGCAGGATCTCACTACCTAACAGCTGGCCTGGAACTCACAGTAATTCGTCCGCTTTTGCCTCCCAAATGTCTCCTCTCCGATTGGCTCATGAGGTTTTATTATTGTTTAATGATTGATGTCTGAGAATTCACCCCACCACGGATGGCCCATGGATAAGAAAGCAGATGGAGCCCCACTCTTCCAGAACCACTGTTTTTTCCTGCGTGCAGGTTCCTGCCTTGAAATTCCTGCTGCAGCTTCCCCAGTTGACTATGTTTGAATGAGAATGTCCCCCTCAGCTTTTATGTTTGAATTCTTCTCAGTGGCAGCCATAATCAGTGTGATACTGTTTGGAGAGGATTCAGGGGTGTGGCCTCATTGGAGGGGGTGTGGCCTCGTTGGAAGAGGTGTGGCCTCGTTGGAGGAGGTGTGGCCTTACTGGAGGAGGTATGCCTCATTGAAGGGGGCGTGGCCTCGTTGGAGGAGGCTGGCCACTGGGAGATAGGCATTGAAGTTTCAAAAGACACATACCTCTGCCGACCTGTCTCTCTGCCTCGGGGTTATATCTGACGCTGCTGTGAGCTCTAAGCGACTGCCATGCCTGCCTGCCTGCCATGCTTCCTCTGATGACAGTGATGGATTCTAACCCTCTGAAACCATAAACTTCAAATTAAATGCTTTCTTTTATACGCAACTAAGACAGATTGTAACTGGTAGTGTAAGCCAAATAAACCCTTTCCTCCCCAGGTTGCTTCTTGTACTCTTTATCACAGCAAACTAAAATACCTGTAAGATTGGTCTTCAACATCCTCTGGCACTGAGTCTCCTGGCTGCCGTCTTGGGAGTTACACCCTCCTCCATCCCACACACTTCCGCTCCCGGTGGTCCCTGAAAGAGACACAGGGCTGTTGGTCTTCCCAGATCACCAAACTCCTTTCTTTTCTGAGTCCTTCCTTCTTTCAATACCTCTCTGAGCTCTTGCTTCCTGCTCCAAAAAATGTTAGCCTCAGGGACCCGGGAGTCAGGAGTCAACCGAGGGCCTTGTCCGCCACAGAAGCCTAGCTAGAAAAAAGTCTTAATTTGGGAGTCACAAACAACAACAACAACAGCACAACTGACATTCACACGTTTCTGAACATGAAATGACCGCAAAATGTATTCAAAATCAAAAGCATAATAAACGTGCAGTGTTTGTGGCTGCTCGCTCCCGTGTTGAGTCTCGAGCCTTCCCTGCAGCCTTGGATCTGAATGCAGAACACAGTCTCTTTAAGCCATGTGTGCTGTCATCTGTCTAACACCAAATGCTGCCCAAAACCGACTCACCACTATTCCATCTTACAAATTGTAGTGTTTTAAATATGTATTATGTTATATAGTATAATATTTTGTATAATATATCATACATCACATATCATATATCATATATCACAGTACATTTATTACATATCACACATTACATATTATGTATTATATAATATTGCTGTGTGCTTATGGGATGTTTTAGTTATTTTTATATTGTTGTTGTATAATATAATTGTTTAATTATAATATTTATGATATATTATTATATATATATATACATATATATATATATATATATATATATCTGTATATAAAATGCTTTTGGAGCTTGGAGATATCTTGGGTGATATAAGTGCTGAGGACCTAAACTTTATCCCCAGTACCAACATGAAAAGCTGGGCACAGTGGGGTGTGACTGTAGTCACTGCCCAGATTCCTGGGGCTCAGCCGGTCCAACCGAATCATTGAGCTCCCGGTTCAAAAAGAGACTCTGTCTCAGAAATAAAGTGGAGGTCAGGAATGGTGGTGCATACCTTTAATTGCTACAGAGGCAGAGATTAAACAGAGGTGGATCTCTGCCTACAAGGCCCAGCAGGGCTACATAGTAAGACCTTGTCTTTTAAAAACGGGGAGCAATTGAGGAGCACACCAACACCTTTCACCCACACATGCACACATGTGGGCACACACAAACATAAAAGCATATATCAATATGGCTGCATTCTTGCGGAAAATAATGGTTTAGCTGTGGAAAGCAAAGATGTAATGTTTCTCTATTAAACTACTATCTTAAAGCTATATCACGTTAGACAAACAAGCATACCAGTTTCATTGGCAGGTGAATTTGCTTCCGTTTTCAGTAAATTGCAAATCTATGTATTATATGAATTGTTTTAACATAAATTTCCTTATGAATCACCATGAGTTAATGTTTGATTTGTAGGTCTATTTTATATACCTGCACACCCAGGGCTGTCTCAAAATTTAAAGGGCAACAATAAATTAAAACTTACGTAATGTAATTCAAGGACAAGGACCAGGTTCCACCCCCAAGTGGGACATGGAACTTGGCAGCGTTAGCCAAGTAGTTCTGGCCTGGGAGTCATGAAGGATCCCAGAGTAAAAGGGAATTTTCCTCTGAGGTTAGAGGAAGCTGATGAAGCCTTGTGGGAAGTTGTGAAGCTCGGGTTCTGCTGGAGACCCCAAGATGTTGGAGATGTCAGAGCCAAGGGGAGTAGGCCAAGAGGAGCTACAGACAGGGCCCTGAGCCAGCCAAAGAGAGCAGCAAAATAAAAATACTAACTAACACAGCCCCATGAGCACACAGCAATACAAGAGACATGGAAAATCATTTCCACGTGTATGAGAGTGTCGGAGCACACATGTGTGCAGTGCACATGCATGTCGACACCAGAGGTTAATCTCCAGTGTCATTTCTCAGGAGCCATTCACCTTGTTTGTTGAGACAGGCTCTCCCAGAGATTGCCTTTTGGCTAGGCTGGATGACCAGGATACCCCGGGGGACCTGCCTGTCTCTGCATCCTCCATGCTGGGGTTACAAATACTTCACCATACTTTTCCATGGGTACTGGTATAGAACTCAAGTGCCCAAGCTTATGTAGCAGGCACTTTACACGGCTACCCTATCTCCCCTGCCCCTGAGAGTAATGTTTCAATAGACAGGATGCCAGACGGGAAAGGAAAAGGATTCTCCGGTGATGTGAAGCTCATTGGCCTGAAAGAATATTCTGGAAGCAATGAGGAGAGGTAAAGGCAGGTGGAGCCATGAAGCCTCCCTGAGATACTATGATGAGACTCTCGAGAAATGGATAGACACAAAGTTTATGGTGCAGAGCTTTGTTAGTGAACAATGTGTGCTGGCAAATGTAGTGTCAGCTTGACACAAGCTGGAGTCACTGCAGAGGAGGAGCCTCAGCTGAGACCATGCCTCCATAAGGTCAGGCTGTAGGCAAACCTACAGGGCACTTTATTACTTAGAGACTGATGTGGAAGGTCTTGGCCCCTTGTGGGTGGAGCCATCCCTGGGCTGGCAGTCCTGGGCTCTATAAGAAAGCAGACAGAGAAAGACAGCAGGAGCCAGCCAGTAAGCAGCACCCTCTATGGCCTCTGCATCAGCCCTGTCTCCAGGTTCCTGCCTTGCTTGAGTTCCTGTCCTGACTTCCTTGAATGGTGGACAGTGATTTGGAAGCCGAATCAACTCTTTCCTTTCTTAGGTTATGGTGTTTCACCACAGCAAGAGTAACCTTAACTAGGACAGAGAGATACACAGAGACCTCAGAGACCAGTCCCGGCTTCTCCTTTGAGATGATTAAGCCCAATACTGGTCAGTGTATGACTCTGAGCAAAGTCCTCGAGGCCAGAGAGACTGTAAGAAAAGATGAGAAGGCTGTCAGACAGGGGACACTGCTACTCCCATGGGTCAGGCTGGAGAAGCCTGCAGCTCACGGGTACTGGAGAAAAGACAGCCGATGACTTTGTTTCATTAATAGAGAATGGTAGCAGGACATAGTGACTCAGATCTTTGATCCTCAATACAAAAGAGGCTGAGGGAGAAGGATCACACACAAATTGAAGTCTGTTCATCTATATAACAAGTTCAAAGCCAGCCCTGGCAATTTACTGTGACCTTATCTGAAAATAAAAATTAGAAGAGTTTGAGGAAGAGAATGTGGGTGGAGGGAATAACTCAGTTCCAGAGCACTGCCTAGAATCCCCAGGGAGGGGCTGGGGGCGGGGCTCAGCGGTAGAGCCCCTGCCTAAAATCCCCAGGGAGGGGCTGGGGGCGTGGCTCAGTGCTGGAGCCCCTGCCTAGAATCCCCAGGGAGGGGCTGGGGGCGTGGCTCAGTGGTGGAGCCCCTGCCTAGAATCCCCAGGGAGGGGCTAGGGGCGTGGCTCAGTGGTAGAGCCCCTGCCTAGAATCCCCAGGGAGGGGCTGGGGGTGTGGCTCAGTGGTAGAGCCCCTGCCTAGAATCCTCAGTGAGGAGCTGTGGGCGTGGCCCAGTGGTAGAGCCCCTGCCTAGCATCCCCCAGGGAGGGGCTGTGGGCGTGGCCCAGTGGTAGAGCCCCTGCCTAGAATCCTCAGTGAGGGGCTGTGGGCGTGGCCCAGTGGTAGAGCCCCTGCCTAGCATCCCCCAGGGAGGGACTGGGGGCGTGGCTCAGGGAGAGAGAGTGCTTGCCTAGTATGTGCTAAGCCCTCCACTGTTCAATCTTCAGCACTGGACAAAATAATTATTAGTTATGAGAATTCTTTTGGACAACTTTAAACAGCATAATGCACAAGTAATTTGAATTTAAGAAAAGTAAGGGAACCAAAAGATATGTCAAAAATAATGTCCACAAAATTACAAACACAAAATAACTCTAAGTTCAGTTGTTCAAGTTCACCTCACTCCCAATACAAAACACATGAAGGAAATGTCCGAAATGTTCCTGTTCCGTAGCTATTAAAAGACAGTTTCATACCCAACTGTCTTCAGTACACTTCACAACTCAGACTAAATGAATGGGTTTCCTGAAAGACAAACAATTAAAACTCACTCAAAAAGAAACATTAGGGGCCAGCAGGATGGTTAATTAGGTAGAGATGACTGCCTCCAAAACTTACAACCTTAGTTCGATCCCCTGCCATCCAGCCCTTGGGATGGGTGGAGAATGGCATCTTAAGTTCATGGCCTATCTTGATTACATGGTGAGTCTGAGACCAGGTGAGCGGCTCTAGGCCTGTCATCAGAGGACCATGGGCTCACTGAGGTCTTGTAGTTCAGGGGATAACAAAGCATCGTGAGGGAAGATGAGGCAGCCCAGTGGCTCTCAGAACTAGTTGGTTTTTATAACAGAGATGGACCAAAGGTCCAGGCTCACAACAGGTTTCTCTAGAACCACGCACTTCGTCCCCACCTGACACGCACAAGGGTCATGGACCAGGCTCGGAGACTCTTGTGCCATTCTCAGTAACCCTGACCTTGCTGACTCTCAAGTAGTGGGGAGAGCTTAAGGAAGCTCCAGCTGAGGCAAGGGGGACAGTTGGGATGGAGGAAAGAGAGTGCAGCAGACTGGGGACAGGCTGGGGACTGACCACAAGACACATCAGGCTGTCGGTCATTTCTCTAGAGATCTTCATGTTGGCTCCTCTTTTTGGAGGGTGTGTGTGTGTGTGTGTGTGTGTTCATATATGTACATGCCAATGAAGGTCATAGGACAAACTTGACTATCATCCTCAGGCCCTATGCACTGTTTATTGTTTGTTTGGTTGGTTGGTTGGTTTTTGGTTTTTTGGTTTTGAGACAGGGCCTCTCGTTGGCCTAAACTAGCCCAGTTAGGCTAGACTGACAGTCAGAGAGCCGCAGGGTGCTTGTGTCTCTGTCTCTCTGGTTATAAATGTGCACAACCAAGCCTGACTTTTAAAAAAAAAAAAAAAAAAAAAAAAGATGTTATCTACTTCTGCGTATGTAGCTGTGACTGTGGCTGAGAGTCCATGTGTGGCCAGGTACCCGAGGCGGCCAGAAGAGGGCGGTAGATCCCCATGCAGCTGCAGTTACGGACCGTTGTGAGCCTCCCGATGGGGGCGCTCTTAACCACTGAGATCTCTCCAACCCCCTCCCTGACTTCCCTGTGGGTTCTGGGAATCCAGCTTAGGTCATTGTGCCTACAAGACAAGCAGTTTGGGACTCCGCTATCTCCCTGGCCCTGCTTTGCTTTGTTTCTTTTGTTTTGGGCTCCCCACCCCACCCCATAAAAGTCAAATGAACTCACAAATAAAAACACCACACAGCCGGTTTTTGACGCAGGCAGGTGTTTGAGTGGTTTCCTCAAACACCTGCCAGGTCCTAACACTGTATCTCAGGGAACATCTGTACCTGTCAGAGTGGCCGTTCTGAAGCCACGGTCGCTTAGGGTTTCATTCTTAGGCTGCCAATTACATTTTTTCTGCACTTAACACACACACACATGCTCGCACACACCAAGGACATGCATGCACACACAAAACAAGCTCACGGAATTTTCAAGAAAAAGAGCGGACTTGGATGACATAATAAGGCAACCAAGGTGATCAAAACTCAGAACCCTCTCTCTCCCTTCCCCCTCCCTCCCCCTCCCCCTCTCTCTCCCCCCTCCCCCTCCCTCTCTCTCTCTCTCCCCCTCTCCCTCTCTCTCCCTGTCTCCCTCTCTCCCTCACCCCTTCCTCATCCACAGATCCTAGCCTATAATGCACATAGCGAACTATGTGGACAGGTGTATGCCCCTCTTTCATTTACTTTTGTTGGGCAGTCTGTTTCTGTTTGTTGAGACCAAGTCTTACTAGGTAGCCAGTGTGACCTCCAGTTCACTCCCTTCCTGTGTCAGACTTCACAGTGGTTACAAGCCAGCCAATTCTGATCTTACAGCTAATTTTATTGGTTTATTTTTCCACTTTAAATCTTGACCAATTATTAAGGAATTGATTGCCCAGGCTGAGGCTAAAAAAGAATTTAAGAATTTTAGAGAAGCAAGAAAATGCCAAACAGACAAAGGACCTGGTGGGGACAAGACATAAACCAGACAGAAATGACTGGGGTCCCTTCTGCCTCTTCCCTGCCAGCTAGCCTCCCCCGGTGCTATTTCTGGCCAATAGCAATTATTTTAATCTTTGTTACCTTGATTTATTATCTATCCATCTATCTATCCATCCGTCCGTCCGTCCATTCACCCATGGATGATCTTGTGTGCCACCTCACACGGGTGGAAGTCAAAGGACAACTTTCAGGAGACAGTTCCTTCCTTCTGCCATGTAGGACCCAGAATCGAACTCAGGTCACCAGGCTTGGCAAGTGCTTTGCTGCTGAACCAAGTAAATTCTCGCTAGCCCAGCAATTACCATTTTAAAGAAAGCCTTGAGCTGCCAGCTCAGTGGCAGAGGCTTTGGCTAGCTTGCATGAAGCTGAGTTGGAACCCAGGTGCCACAGGAGGAAAGAAGGAAGGGAGACAGAGCTGGGAGGAGGGAGGTGGTAGAGGGGCTACCTCATCAGCCCACCTCCGGTCTTTCTCTTCCTGTTATTCGAACTGAAACCTACCCGCAGCCCCTCAGGAGACCTCTCTCCATTTTGTTTTATTTTTACCTGCTCAGCCATATTTAGCAATTGTCTTTGCAAGGCACTGTGTCCAAATGAGATCATGCACATGACCTCTAACCCAACATCACCGGTGTTCTTAGAAAGATCTGGACCTGTGGAGGATGCCATGGAGTCTAAGGGAGCAGAGGCAGATGAGGATCACAAAACGTCAGAGATTTGCCAGCAGCCATTAGAGGCTAGGGGGCAGACCCTTGCAGAGCTGCCTTTTAAATGAGTGAGGCGGGCTGGCGAGATAGCCCAGCAAATAAAAAAGGCTTGGTGCCTACCGCGATGACCTGAGTTGGATCCCTGGCTCCCACGTGATAGAACAACAGAGCTGACTCTAATTCCCACAGCAGCAACAAAACCCACAACCACAACCAAGGACGAGCACCCTGCTTCATCCCTCCAGCCAGAACTGGGCGAAGAGAAACCTCAGCCATTCTAAACCTTCCAGGTTGTGGGTTGTTGTTATGACAACCCTGGAGGGAACAGTGATAGAGATTAAGGGCGGGACAAGTGCCTGGGAACGGTGAAGGGTGGTGGTCGAAGGCCCTTGTTGTGGATAGGAAACTCTAGGCCTTAGTCACTGTCAGCATGGGTGTGAGGACCAGAGGGTGATTGCTAAGCTAAACAGGGTTAGGCCAGCCCAGAGGACCTTGTGTCCCCTTGATATCGCTTATATCCAGATATAGGAGCAAGATAAGAGGGTATCTTCCAGGCAGGGCATAGCTGAGGTCAAGGAATTATTTCTGTAGCTACACCCTTTCCTGTCATTGCCAAGGACAGTGGCCTTGAAGAGGCGTGGTGTCCTGGGTCCTTGGGTTTGGGACACAGAAGGACCTAGATGCTAGCGGACTCTGACCGGGCTCCTTTGACAGAGCAGAAAGAATTCTGATGCTTCCATTCTGTAGAAGGGGAGACTGAGGCTAGAGATGGATGGGTCATAGCATATGGGGTGGACCAGGAGTGAGAAAAAGGTGGAAAAGAGATAGGGGGGGGGGAGAGAAGAGGGGGAATGAGGTAGAGGCATAGGGCAGAGCACGGGGAAGCTCCTGCCCTACGGAGACCCAACAGGATCCTAAACCATACCTCATAAGAACTGTTCTCAGATGTTCTACCCCTTTGTCCTCATGCCAAGCCCTCATTAGAGAAGAGCTGGTAGGGGCCATGACCTACGGGTCTGAGTTCCAAGGCAGGCCCTTTATGACGGTGGGATAGTGTCCATGGGTGACAAAGAGAACTCCACGCCTGACTCTCAGTCCTCTTCCTGTCTCCTCTGACCCTCCCAAGGTGTCATCTTATTGGGGGAGGAGGGAACACTGGGGTCTGTGGGTTTTATCTCTGCCTCAGTTTCCCTTCCTTCCCTAGGACCAGGCCAAGGGGCAGTCTGGGTATGAGCTACTCTCATCTCTTGCTTTCATGAGCCTGGACCCCAGGACCCTCAAGTCCTAAGCAACTGAGATGAATGGATCCTTAGAAATTCCAACCCCTCCCCCCAGGGGGGACCGGAGAGATGGCTGTGAGGTTTAGAGTGTCTATTGTTCTATGGGAGCCTGGGTGTTCAGATCCCAGCATCCCACATCAGGGCGGTCCACAAACACCTGTAACTCCAGCTCAAGGAGCCCAACATCCTCGTCTGCTCTCTGTGGGTGCCCATATCAGATGCACATACTCAGAAGCCAAATGAATTTTAAGAAGAAAAAGAAATCCCAACCTAGAGCTTCACACATGCCAGGCAGCTGCTCTACCACTGAACCATAACATACCAGCCTGGTCGGTGGCTCAGGGTCCGGGGCAGGTGCTGTACCTGCTGAGTCACATCCTAGTGCCACACTGGAGAATTCCAGGCAAGTGTTTTGCCACTGACCTACATCTCCAGTCCTCTTTTTGTTTTATCTATCTATCTGTCTGTCCATCCGTCCGTCCATCCATCCATCTATCTAACTGAGACAGAGTCACTGTAGCCCTGGCTCTCCTGGGACTCACTCTCTAGAGCAGTCTGGCCTCGGAACTCATAGAGATCCACTTGCTTCTGCCTCCCAAGTCCTAAAGGCTTGTGCTACCCCGCCCAACTCGCAGCCCTATTTTAACTTTTTATTTTGAGACAGGGTCTCACTAATTTGCTGAGGCTGGCCTTGAACTCACTCTATAGTAGGTCTTGAACTTCTTGAGTATCAGGGATAACAGGCTTTCCTGACACAGCATGAACAAACCCTTGTCTTTTCAGAGGAGGAAAAAGACCAGAGAGGAGTTCATGAGAAAGTTGGAGACTGGGGCCTCAGGCATTTCACCCTGCTGTGGCCTTGAGGCTTCCTCTGCTTGTAAGGCCAAGAGACACTGAGTTGGGGGGAAGGAAAGGGAGAATGACAGAGATGGGGGTAGAGAGAGGGAGAGGGAAGAGAGAGAGAGGGAGGGGGAAGAGGAAGGAGAGAGAGGAAAGAAAGGAAAAAGGAAAAGAAAAGGAGAAGGAGAGAAGGAGGAGGAGGAGAGGAGGAGGAGAGGAGGAGGAGGAGGAGGAGGAGGAGGAGGAGGAGAAGGAGAAGAAGAAGAAGAAGAAGAAGAAGAAGAAGAAGAAGAAGAAGAAGAAGAAGAAGAAGAAGAAGAAGAAGAAGAAGAAGACAATGACAACCAGGATAGAGGTTAGAGAAGGCAGAAGGCGGAGGCAAATGTCTTGTGTTGTCTGAGAATTGCAAAGCCAAGTGTACCATCCCAGTCTTTGTGAGGCTGAGGCAGGAGGATAAGAATGAGTCACATTGTGAGTTTTAGGTCAGCCTGGTCTATATCATGATTCGACTTTATCTTCCACCCTCTCCTCACGCAAAAAGACCTTGGGGACATTCGAGACCGGAGATAAGAGAATTCAATGGGACACGCCGAAGATAAACAGAGGCTCAATTTAGCATGGCTGGTAGTCTACCCCACGTCAAAGGGAGGATTCTGTTTAATCCAAGCAGCTACATCAACTGACACCTGTTACTGTCACTCCCTGGGGACAGCCCAGAGAGGCAAACTGGTCTTTCCCCAAAGCTCATTTGAGGAAAGGAAAGAAGTTCAGAGAAGGCTGAGGTTGAGCTCCAAAGTGGAAGTTGTCTCAGCTGCCCTTGACAGAGAAAGGAGCTCTGGCCTGGAGCCTAGTGTCAGGGATGCAGGCTTGTGGGCAAGATGCTCAAGGCATTAGGGCTGGGAAGCTACTCACCTTTCTCAGTAGCATTGCACTGGGGGAGGGAGTGGAGAATAAGAGCCAGCAGGCATAGCCTGGCAGTCTGCCTCACCCACCAGGACATTGGCATGGCAGAGCCGCTTTGCGCTCTTCTTGGAAGCTGGCAAAATGAATGCGAGCCCGAGAACCCCAGAAATAAAAACTGACAAGAGACCTTTGACCTCTGAGATACTGAGGGGCCGGGGGGTGGGGTGGGGTGGTGTGTAAGTGTGACTAGGGATCCATCTGAGAGCTTCCCGTATGACCAAGGGGGTGCTGGCCACTCTGGGCCAAAGAGCAAAGGGAGAGGTTCCCTTTCCAGCCAGTCAAGTGCATAGGTGTTCTGGTTATGAAATTTATCACTCTGGTAAGAGGGGTGTTGCTGCAGCTAGCAAGAAGAAAAGGGTTCCTGGTTCTTCCACAGGGATGGAAAAAAGAGCGTGGCTTAGCCAGAGAGAGGAATATCCTGGATTTAGTCCAAGTCCCTGGCAAGAATATCCACCACTCCTCAAGCCCTCTCTCGGTTCTGTAGGTACCCTAGCAGGACATGGAGCACAGCTATGACACCCTGGGATGCTCAGGAGGCCGTAAGTGTGTGAGTTCGGAGGTAAGCAAGGCCGTCTCACCATCCCCATGGCCACTTGCAGTGACCCTACTCATCTTGAAGAACTGTGGATCCAAGCACTCAGTAATTAGCCTCCCAGAGGCGCCCACCTGTTGCTCTTGGACCTGAGGAATTCTATCCCCGAGGCCTGGTCCTGGCTTGGTCAGTTCTCACACAACCTCAGGCAGAGACGGACCTGGCCCTGCCCCAGATGGAAGAGGCAAGGGAATGTTTAATCCTGGGAAGACTGTTCTGCCAGAAAGGGGCACACGCTATTTCCCTCCATTACTCTCCGATGAAACCCAAAAAACCATTTATCCCCTACCTCCCCCCCCCACACACATCAGGAAGAGAAATAAACAAAACAAAACAAAAACCTAAGACTTTTCTTTAAAGAACTGCTTTATTAATTGGGAAATTCCAGCGTAGGACAATGCCTACATGCAAACAAAGATGCCGAGGTACCTAGAAGCCTTGGAGTCCCTGAAACATGGGGGTGAGGGTGAGAAGGAGGTGGTACCCGGCTCTCAGTCCTTTCTCTGCTGCTTTGATAAGTCTTCCAGCAGTGACCCACAGACTGAGTCCGAGCACCTCAGAACAGCTTTGGGACCTGGCGTCAGCTTTATCTTAACCAAGCAAGAATACTGGTAGTGGGGACTCTGTCCCTCTCTTGTCAAAATTTGGATGGGGGATGAGGAGTAGGTGCCTCCAGTCCTGCTGCTGATTTCACCACCTTGGGCCTCTGAATGTTGAGCTAAGGAGTAGGAGACAAAGATGGAGTCAACAAGGGTTGGGAGGGGTTGGGGACAGGTGGGAGTAGGGGAACCCAGGGCAGAAGAGGCAGTCAGTCCCAGCCTGGGAGAAACTCTGAGCTGTGTCACCTTGGTGTTTGAGTCCACATTCTCCAGGTTTGGCCGGAAGTGGCGGTACCCTTTCTCAAAGCCAAATTTGTCCTCTTTCAGACTGTCACCTGAAGGGAAAGATAGGGTGTAAGAGGGGTCCCCTCACAGGAGGCCAGGACACCCACGAACAAGCAGAATGTGTGTGGGGTGAGAGATCCAGGAGAATGAAGATCACTCTTCAACTATTCAGATCCTTGATGGAGTCTTAGTGGACCTGATGTGAGCCTGGGAGCCGGTCTGGGGTGACTCAGGGTTGCCAGGGAAGGGACACCAGAAGAGCATTCCCTACCCATTCTGTACTATGTACCAAGGGTCACAAGTCATACCCATGGGGAGCTGCTGTCATCGGGATGGATCGGGGTGGAACTGGTGGCATCCAGTTGAGTCACCTGCCCAGCCCTTAGCAACAGCAAACACAGCAGACAACCTAGTTTTCTTGAGACACCGTCCCTATGGCTCTGTTATTTGCCAACGACATCTACTTCTTCTTCTGGAACCCTGAAGACTTTCCCGGTTTCCTGGATTCCAGGCTAGGGTCTGGTTTTTTCCCTTAACATCTTGGCCACTCCTCAGTGGGTGTGTTAGAGTGTCTGGGCTATATTCAGGTCTAAAAGCTATCCCTTTCAGCAGCCCCTCCCCCAGGTCCAGGGAGGCATGTGCCCAACTCAGGTAGCAGCCACCATACTCTTGAGGTCAGCCTCAGTGCTCCGTCCTCCCTGATCCCCTCTCCAGCCTGCCGGCAACCCTACTCCTGTTCAGACAGCCTCGTCTGGTTGCCCCTCTATCTCTCATTCCTTGAACTATCTCATCCTCTCACTGTGACCCCATCTTCCACGTTGTTCTCCCCCCTCCTGCCCCCAGATCCACTTGAGTGAACCACTTAAAACTCATCCATAGCTTTGGTGATTATGTATTTCTACCAACTCAGCCGCTTGGCAGACTCAGGTAGGAAGCTTGTGAGTTCAGAGCTAGCCTGGGCTACATAGTGAGACCCTCTTCTAGACAAATGAATGAATGAACAAATATATAACACCACTTGCTTTCTTTTTTTGAGACATGTAAACCAGCTAGCCTCAAACTTGTTATGTAACGGAAAATGACCTTGAACTGTTGACTGGTCTGCATCAAGGCCTCCCTAATGCTGGGATTATAGGTGTGTGACACCATGCCTTTTCTTAAGCAGTGCCTCCAGCATAAGGATGGCCTTTCATTGTCCCCTCAGGGATTGTCTGAAGGACCTGGAAGCCAACTTTTTTTTTTTTTTTTTTTTTCCTGAGACAGGGTTTCTCTGTGTAGTCCTGGCTGTCCCGGAACTCACTCTGTAGACCAGGCTGGCCTCGAACTCAGAAATACACCTGCCTCTGCCTCCCGAGTGCTGGGACTAAAGGTGTGCGCCTGGCCTGGAAGCCAACTTCTGAGTGCTGCTTTGAGACTCAGGCTTAAATCAGAAACCTTCACTGAGCCCCCAGGCTGAGCCATACCTAGCCAGGTCCTAACCTGGGCACTGATATATCTGGTACTCCATAGAGAGGCTGGGTATGTCTGACACCTTGTCTTGTGGGGCAGGAGATGACTCTGAGTCTACCCAGACTCACTAGGGAAGGGGTGGTTCATAAGGGGACGGCCATAAAAAATCTAGGAAGCAGAAGCTTTGAGCGTGGAGATGCACACTCGTCTCCTGGTTCTTGGGAAGCTAAGCTGAGAGGTCCCTGAAGTTCAAGGCCAGCTTTTACTACAAGGTTGTTAGTTTGAAATTACCCTGGGCGAGGCAGTGACAGCGAAGAATTGGGGGAAGGGAAGCTGAAGAGATGGCTCAGCTGGTAAAATGTTTGCCTTGTAAAGACTTAGGACCTGAGTTTGATCATCAGAATAGAATCCACACGAACGGCTGGGCATGGTGACACATGTTATGACCCCTGCTCTGAGAAAGCAGACTGGTGGATTCACCTGGCTCTCCTGCCAGACAGCCTGACCCAATCTGTGAGCCCCATGGACCTGTGAGAGCCCTTATTCCCCCAAACAACTCATACAGCCACTAAGGAACAAGCCTGAGACTGACCTCTGCATGCATGTGTGTGCGCGTGTACACACACACACACACACACACACACACACACACACACTGGGATGGTGGGTAGTTCAAGCCAGCTTAGTGGGGAGTTAGGCAGAGGCAGCCATACTGTCTGCAAAAGAAGTTACATGGTGCGGACAGAGACCTGGGCAGCCCCAGCCCCAGGGTGACCCTGACCTGCTCAGGAATCAGAGGACACTAAAGGACAAAGTGAAGGTGGGGTAGAGGGGATTCCTAGAGAGGGCAGGGGTCACAAACAGGTTATGGAAACAATTGGTTTGGTGCTGGTATAGGTGGTGGGGAATGGAACTGCCCAGACAGTGGTGTGATGTGTACAGAGACATGAAGGGGAGAGACTGCTCAGTGGAGGTCCTGGGGAATTGGATGGGGAGAAGCTAACCGAAGGAGTGAAGGTCAAAGGCCAACTTAGTGAGATGGGGGAGGTGACCTGAGTCCCTTCCAGGGATCCACACGATTGAAGGAAGGGCTAGCTCCTGAAAGTTACCCTCTGACCTCTGCTTACATACCATGGCACACCCATGTGCCCAAACAACGCCACTAAATAAATGTAATTTTAAAAAACTTTAGGTCAGTCGGAGAGGCCTGAAGGGGTGCTAGGGAAGGATCATGGGATAAGGGACCACAGAAGAGCAAGGGGCGAGTGGACTGAGCCTCGCAGGACCATGTGACATGTACCCTCATCAGGATGAGTGTCATCCATTCCCTCATGGCCACACCTTCCCTGTCTCCACCCTTCCCGGGAACAGTTACCTTCCCAGACACCTGTGCTCTGGAAAGTTCCAGGAAGGCCTTCTCTCTGCCATGCTTGAGACAGTTCATATGTTGACCTGCAACAGTAATGTCACCAGTGAGCAGCTGCACAGGTCAGGGATGGGCGGGGACTCGGCAGACCCTGACCCTGAAGGGGACAGACACATCTCTACCGTTCAAAGTCACGGCCATAGGAAGTGGAGACTAGCTTCACTCTGGTTTCTCCATCTCCAGGGGCAATGACCAGGCTCCCCAAATATCCCTCAGTTCCCTAATGGGCCTCAGTCTTCTCGGGTATGAAATGGGGGCATAGCAATAGTCCCTTCTGCCCACTTCTAGCCCAGGTATTCTAGCGGATATTTCTTGGCAATTCTTGGAAGGTACATCTCAGCCCATCTGGCTCAGTCCCAGCTTCCTTGTTAAGCTCTAAGGCAGCCTAGATCGTAAAATATAATTTTACTGTATAATCTCATTTCAGTGCTTATGTTTCTGTTTCCATTTCTCACTCAAAGAAAAGATCCTACCCTATCAGATAAAAAAGCCACCCTTGGTGAAGCCCAGGGATGGGTGGAGCTAGACACCTTGTTTGGCCTTAGCTGGCTGGAAACAACTTAACAGTAGAACATTAAGATCATGACTTCAGGGTAGTGTGTCATCATCCCCGGTCCTCTCGCTGTGTCACCATGGTTGCTGGCCTCATGAGCTCACCTGTGCTGTCTTCTCTGGGAGCAGAGGAGGAAGACAGCCAAGATGATCACAAGGACAAGTAGCAATGCCAGCACGGTGCCCACGAGGCTGTACACGAGTCTCTTGCTGGTTCTGGACTCACAAGTCTTTCCCCAGTACCAGTGGCTGTCTGTGTTTGGGCACCTGTGGACATACATAGGTTCAGGCAAGGTCCCTTAAACCAGGTCTCTCAAGGGGAAATTAAATACCTAAAGCCCAGGCACCTCTATATCTGGGGGAGCGAGGGTCCCTGAATCTGTAAGGATTGAGAGGAGAAACTCAGGGAGACTCCAGGGAGCTGAGTGTCTCATTCTAGCTAAGTGCTTGCTTGCATGCCTAATCTCACAGCAGCTGGCACCGGAATGGGGTTCTTAACATGTTTGATATTTTGAACTTTAATTTATAATAATTATTTAACTTATCTTGGAAACTAGATTAGCCAGGTCACAGTTGGAAGAGTTCACAGCTGAAATCTTGTAAGACTGATTAACAAATTTAAAGGAACTATATCATTAATTTAATGATTAAGCTGGACACAATGAGTAAGGACTGGAATCCTGGCACTTGGGGAGGTAGAAGTCGAAGAAGGAAGATTAGTTTAAGGTTGAGGGCAGCCTGGGCTACACAGTGACTGCCAGTTCAACCTGGGCTACTGAGACCCCGGTCTAAAAACACGAAGATAAAAGGGAGAAGGAAGGAGTGACCGGTGACAGGACAGCGGGGCAAAGAACTTGAACCCTCTCAGAACAGCCCTGGCTGGACTGTTAAATGCCTGAATCTACACCCCGTGCCTACCCACCAGAAGGCAGAGGGTGATGGGATAACCCTGTAGAAGTAAGAGAGATGTGTGAGACGTGGGGGAGTGCCTTCCAAGCATCTCCATCACTAGATACAGCTGTTTTGTTATTTATCCACGTCGCAAATCCACCTAGCAACTCACAAGCAGCAAGAGAAACTGGGGATGGATGAGGTGCAGAACAGATCTATGATCCACAGAGCGTGGTGTTGCAGCCCTATGGGAGACTGAGGGGGCAGGAAACATCCTCTCATCAGAAGAAGGAGTGGGTGCTGGGATTTAAGAGGTAGGCACTCACACGCATTGGGGCCCTGAGCCCAGCAGCTGGCAGTAGCCTGGGCTACAGTTGAGCTGTGACTTCGTCCCCTGAGTGCAATTGTTCACGCAAGTCAGCGTCCCGTCCAGATCCTCTGGGTAAAAGTAGTGGCCAAAGTCCTTAGCAGCATTTTGGAAACAATACTCTGCAGGGTGAGGGATGGCAAGTAGAGTCAGGATGGCCAGAACTCTCCCTGGATCTGTTTACCATCCATACTCCATCTGCTCCTGCTGCCCACAGTTCTAAGGGGCTGCTCACCGGCAGGGTCGAAGCTGAAGGTTAGAGACTCCACATCCACAGTGGTGAAGTGACCATTGTAGCACAGTATGTAGTCTGCCGGGAATACAGGAAGAGAAAAACACGACAAAAACCATAAAGTCTTCTTTTTGCCAGTCTGTCAACAGCCAGGCCTCCCCTTTTCCCACCATGGCTCCACCTCTTCCCCCACCATGGCTCCTCCCCTTCCCCCACCAGGGCTCCTCCCCTTCTCCCACCAGGGCTCCTCCCCTTCTCCCACCAGGGCTCCTCCCCTTCTCCCACCAGGGCTCCTCCTCTTCTCCCACCATTGCTCCACCCCTTCTCCCACCATTGCTCCTCCCCTTCTCCCACCAAGGCTCCTCCCC
>JADRCH010000159.1:2975724-3001198 GCA_019843965.1 Rhynchomys soricoides
TTCATTGGAAGTTGAGCTGCTTACTGAGGTTGTAGAATCCTGAGTGATGCCTGTTAGGGAAGTCCCAGTTGCTTGAGTTTCTTGTGTTGAAATTGGGGTACTTGGGGAGGTTGAAGATGTGTCAGTCAGAGTTGTGGAGGATGAGGTGTCAGGAGGTGCAGCCGTTTCTGTGGAAATTGTGCTGTCTGAGTAGGTAGTAGATTCCTGAGTGAAGATGGTTTTGGGGGTCTCAGTGGGTTGAGTTTCTTGTGTTGAAATGAGGCTGCCGGGAGATGTTGAGGAAGGCTCAGTTGGAGATGTGGTGTGGGCACTCTGAGGTGATACAGCTGTTTCTGTGGACATTGACTCTGTTGGGAAAGGTGTTGGTTCCTGAGTGAAGACTCTTTGGGATGTACCCATTGTTTGTGTTGCTTGAGTTGAAAGCACTGTGCTTGGGGAAGGGGTCAAGGTCTCTTTCTCCACTGAAGTGAAGGAGGTCTCAGGAGTTACAGCTGTTTCTGTGGAGGTTGAACTTGTAAGGAAGGTTGTCAGATCCTGAGGGAAGACTGTTTGGGATGTCTCTGCTGTTTGAGTTCCTTGTGTTGAAAGGTAGCTAATTGGGGAGGTTGGAGATGCCTCATTCACACCTGAAGTGTAGGAAGAGTCAGAAGGGACGACAGTTTCTGTGGAATCTGTGCTTCCCGGGAAGGTTGTAGATCCCTTAGTCAAGACTGTTTGGGGTGTTTTGGTTGCCTGTGATTCCTCTGTTGAAATTGGGATACTTGAAGAGGTTGTAGATATATCAGTCAGGTCGGTGACCAGGGAAGTGTCAGGAGAGACGGCTGTTTCTGTGGAAATTGAGTTCTTTTGGAAAATTATAGGTTCTTGTGTGAGGACTGTTGATGCTGAAATTTCAGGGATTGGATCTGTGTTGATTGTAGGAACTGTGTTTTGAGAGTTTTCATCGGTCCTTGATGTTGATGGTAAGTGTGACATGGTTCTTAAGTGTGTTGTTCCTTCATTTGGGTCTGCAGTTTGGGAGTTTCTAGTCATCAGTGACTTGCATGTTGAACTCAGGTTTCCTATATCTTCTGTTATTTCATTTTCCGAGGCTCTATTCCGAGGGTCTTCCATTGTCTTGGACTGGAGTGCCAAACTCCTTTTAAGTTTGGTGCTGTCTTTTTCTGTTGCTTGCTTCCTCTCAGTGGACGTTGTTAAGTGTGATGAATTTGTGTAGCTTGGCAATGTTGTAGAGCCATACGCAACAAATTGTGTAACTGAGGAATTTGTAGTTTCTTCCTCTCCTTTTACACCTGTTTTAGTTCGGGATGGGGAAATTTGAGAAGAAGGAATGATTTATCAATTTTTGTCTTTTTTTCCCTGTTATTCCTGAGAAAGGGTTGGGAGCTAGCTCCATCTCCCACTAAAGCACAATTGGACTTTCCTTCCGGGTGTGTAGAACTTGACCCATGAACCTGTAAATTTGTTCAATGGTCCAGTACTCCCCCTTTCTCCTCTGAGCAACATAGTATTTTGGGGCAGCACTGACTGTGTCACCAGATGATTCGTGACTTGGATTGCTTGTAGTATGTTGCTGCTGAGGTCACAAGGTCTTGTGGGTTAGAGAAACTACATCCGTACACTCCAAGCTAGCATTTCCCATACTCCTCTTCCTCCATTCACAGGGCTTTGCTCTCCTCTGTAGTGCTCTGACACAATTGCTCTGAGGTGCCAGGCACATTCTTCTGGCCCCACTCTTTTGCTCACCTCATGAATCACCTTTGCCCTATGTCTTCTGGTTATCTTTAGCCTCACAGTTCCCACACCCCCATTCTTAACATAGGACCTAAGCAGCAGCATTTCTCGTGAACCGGGGAGGCACCAGAGGGCTCATGGAATCACCCGATTCCATTGGCAATTCTCTCTGTTTCCTTTCTCCCGACACACATGGGCATACACCAGGGCTGAAATACACCCTTGCTGAAACATCACCAAAGCCACAGGTCAGCCTGTGGTTCTCACTGCCTCCCACAGTAGGCTTCTCCTCGGTTCCCAGTCCCATATCCCACTTATAGGCTATGGCTGTGCAGAAGTATCAGAGCGCAGAATTTGCTGTGATCCTGTGCCTGGAAGGTGTACAGCACAATTTCTTCTATCACATATTACAGCAGACAATCTTCACTGTCAGCTCGTCTGGATTTGGAATCCCCTAGACACGCTCTTTCAGGTCTATCTTTGAGGTGTTTGCAGAGAACTACAGATCAGGAGGGAAAGCCTACCCTGGGTGTGGGCGGTACCATCCCCTGGCTTGGATCTCATACTGAATAAAGTAAAACCTTCCTTCCCTGAAGTTGCTGCAGTCAGGCAATTTATCACAGCCACAACAACAACTACAAAGTAAGCTGTGGACATTTCTTAGTCAGCCAAATGTTTGCAGCTTCAGCATAAGGACCTGAGTTTGGATGCTCAGCATCTACGTAAAAAGCCAGGTGTGGTGAAATATGCCCCTAATACTGGCACTGGAGATGCAGACCTTACTGCACAATCTAGCCAAAACAGTAAGCTCCATGCTTAGTGAGAGACCCTGGCTTAATGTGTAGCTTGACCTTCTTGTGGAACTCCTAACAGAAGTTTTGCCTGCTTTTGGGACCTTTTCCTTCCTATTGGATTACCTCATCCAGCATTAATTCAAGGGGCGGTACCTAATCTTTTAATATTTATTTACTTATTTATTTTGGTTTTTAGAGACAGGGTTTCTCTGTGTAGCCCTGGCTGTCCTGGAACTCACTCTGTAGACCAGGCTGACTTCGAACTCAGAAATCCACCTGCCTCTGCCTCCCGAGTGCTGAGATTAAAGGCGTGCACCACCACTGCTCATCGAGGTACCTAATCTTATTGCAACTTGATATACCATGTTTGGTTGATATCCCTGAGAGACCTGGCGTTTTCTGAAGGGAAATGGAGGAGGAGGAGATGGGAGATGAAGAGAAGGGACTGGGAGGGAAGGATGGAGTGGAAACTGTAGTCAGAACAAATTATATGAGAGAAGAATAAATTTAAAAAGTTTTTAAAAAACCTTTTTTTAAAGTGTGAAGTAATTGAGGAAGATCTCTGTGTTAACCTTCTCTTCCCCCCTCTCTTACACACACACACACACACACATACACACACACACACACACCATGCATATTCACAGAGAGGATCTGATATGGATGGGAATATAATACCCGATTCCCATTCATTTACCCAAAAATGGGCTGGGGGCGTGGCTCAGTGGTAGAGCACCTGCCTAGAATCCTCCAATGAGGGGCTGGGGGCGTGGCTCAGTGGTAGAGCACCTGCCTAGAATCCCCCAGTGAGGGCTGAGGTGTGGCTCAGTGGAAGAGCACTTCATTTTCTATCCTAAATGAAGTCCTACATTCAATTCCCAGTACTTTAAATAAAATAAAACAAAATCCCCAAAGAGAAAACCAACAGCAATATGTCTGTCTTTTTCATGAATTTATAATTCATGATTTATAATTTATAAAACCTGAAGCATTATTGCACCCTCTACCTGAATTACACTGATTGGCCTTGGCACAGCTGTCACTTCTGTGACTGTTTCTCTCATGGCCCTGTGATGACAGAGAACACCACTCTCCTTCTGGCTTTGTTAGGGCCTAACAGGTGACAAGGATGTAGATCTGGCTGGCGTGGTGACACAGATCTTTAATCTTAGTGCTGGGAAAACAGAGACCAGTGGGTCGTCTGTGAATTAGAGGCCAACCTTCTTTTTACTTTTATTCTGAGATGAGGTCTCACTAAGTTATCCAGATTGGCCTTAAACTCACTCAGTACCGCAGTCAGGCCTTGGACTTTCACTTCATCTGCTTCAGCCTCCCAGGTCGCTGGGATGACAGGCCTGTGCCACCAGGTTCAATTTGGTTTTCTTTGGGGTTTTCTGGTTGGTTGGTTTGTGTTTTGCATTTTGTTTGGTTTGGTTTCCTGATAGGCAAAGCTTCCATCACTGAGACACACCCTCAGTCTCTACTTTAAAAAAAAAAAAAAAGTCCAGTAAATGTTATTTTGCTCTCTCTTTTCTCCCCGAGCTAAGGTTTGTGTCATTCAGCCAAATGGAGCCAAAAGGGCTGACTGGTTGGTTACCAGGATAGAGTCAGGCTTCCCCTCAGTGTTGTATACAGGATGCACCTAGAGAAAGATCGTGAGCTGGTGATCTCTTATCCATTAAGAGAGAGGATCTCCACAGAATCAACTAAGCAGGGCGCTCAGGGGCTTTCAGAGCTTCAAGTGACAATCAAGGACCTTGTACGGGTCCACTATGGTTGCATAGCTTGGTGTTCTTGTGGGACACCTAACAGTGGGATTGTGGGGTGTCTCTGACTCCGTTGCTTGCACTTGGAACCCTTTTCTTTCTACTGGATCTTCTCATCCGACCTTGATGTGAGGGTCCGTGCCTAGTCTTATTGTAACTTGTTATATGCCATTTTTGATGTTCCATTGTTATCCCTGGAAGGCCTGTTCTCTCTTTCTTTCTTTCTTTCTTTCTTTCTTTCTTTCTTTCTTTCTGGATCTAGAGGAGAGGCAAGGTGTGTGGGACTGGAAGGAGTGGAGGTAATGAAAGCCATGGTCAGAATTTAACGTATGTAAAGAATAAAAATTTTAAAAACAAATTTTTGTCAGGGAGTGGGAAGGTCTGGTGAAGTGGGGGCAGGAGGGTGGGGCTGTCCTCTTGGAGACAGGAGAGGGGGGATGGGATAGGGGAGTGGTCCAAGGGCAGACCAGGAGGGGGTAGTGCCTGGACTGTGAAAAAAAGATTAAATAATAATAATAATAATTATTATTATTTTAATTAAAAAAAATTAAAAGAGAAAGAGTCTTAGTTGAATAACTTCAAAGAAGTAACTCCCCACCTGATGGAGGTGCCTCCGAGGGATGCGGCTTCCCACAAAATGCCTTTTCTTTCTTCTCTCTGCCCAACTGTCTCCTCCACAACTTACCATTTACAAATCCTTGTCCACATCCCCTCCAGAGGCAGCCACCTTCCAAAGCCAGCCTGCCTGTGTGCACCGACAGGCAGCCCCTCGGTGCTGTGCCTACTCCTCCAAGGTTACTCCACACTGTTGCTTGGGACCAACCCCGGGCACCACCCCAGGCCCTGGAATTAAAGACAAATTAATTCCAAACCCTCCCCAACCCAATGATGAAATGAGAAGGGCCAGCAATGGTGACACCTTCCTGTAATCCCAGAACTGTGGGACTGGGTCAAGAGGATCATGAGCTCAAGGCTGGGATGAAGCCACAGTGTGAAGGCCTGCCTTCAAGAAAACCAAAGGGAGAAAGGACTGGGGGGATATAGCTCAGCTGTCAGTCAGAGTGCTTGCCTAGCATGCACAAAGCTCTGGGTTCCAACATCAGCACCATAGAACCTGGGGGGTGGGGGTGAGGGGTGGCAGGGATATGCCTGTCATTCAAGCACTTGGGAGGCTGAGGCAAGAAGATAGTGAGCATGAGGGGTAGCCTGGGCTACAGTGTGAGGTCCTGGCTCAAAGATCCAAAGGAAGAGCTGCAGGGGCAGCTTGATTGGTAGAGTGCTTGCCTAGCATACAGTTAGCCCTATCAGAAGGTGGTGGCCAGGGGACATTTGCCTTTCAAGGCCATTCTCTGAAACATTCTGCATTCTGGGCCAGCCTGGGCTACAGAAAGTTCTATCTCGGAGAGTGAGAGAGAGGAGAAGGAGAAAAAGAGAGGGGAGGGGAGAGGAAGGGGAGGGAGACAGAGAGGGAACGGAATACATTGCAAAGGCCACCCCAGTAGTCAGTGAGGGTGGGTACAGTCCCTCTGGCTCTGGTTAGCAAAGGCTTAAGAGAGGAGGCAGTACTTAAGCTGCGGTGTTTCTCTCCAGCACAAAACAGATTAAAAAGGAGTTTCTTAAGATGTATTCATGAGCTTTACTGGACTTTTGACGCTGAAACAAAGAAACATTCTTGTTGTGACTTGTCAAACAATGAAAGGGGGTATAAATGCAGTTTATGGACTGTCTCCCTAACTGACTCAGAGAGGATGAACAGAGACGCCGAGAAGTGTTTTTACTGACCAGCAGCTATGGTCCCAGCCCTCACCTATCAGGAAAAGCAGGACAACCAACACTCGCTCTGTCCCGAGGACAGGTGGTACAAATCAAACTCACTGACTTCCTGACAGCCTAGGGAATACCTTTGTCCTTCCAGGCTGTAAATGCCATCAGGGTAAAGAGCATTCTGTCCATGTAGGGGACCCAAAGTCCATGTTCCTTTGGGAACTGTTATTTTCTTTTAAAGACAGAGTCTCAGTGCTAGAGAGATGACTCAGTGGCTAAGAGCACTGGCTTCTCTTTTGAAGAACCTGGGTTCCATGCCCAGCACCCACCAAGCGGCTCACTCTGTGTTACTCCAGATCCAGGAGCTCCAACGCCTCTTTGGCCTCCCCAGGCACCAGGTGCTCATGGGGCTACACAGATGTATATTCCATGCAGGCAAAACACTCAATCAAAAAAGTAAGAATAACTTTTGCCTACACCTTTAATCCCAGCACTTGGGAGGTAGATCTCTGAGTTCAAGGCCAGCCTGGTCTACAGATTGAGTTCCAGGACAGCCAGGGCTATACGGAGAAACCCTGTCTCAAAAAAACAGAAAACACACACACACACACACACAGACAGAGAGAGAGAGAGAGAGAGAGAGAGAGAGAGAGAGAGAGAGACTTAGTATTCAGCCCAGGCTGGCCTCACGTTTTTCCTGCCTTGGCCTCCCAAGTGCTGGGATTGCAGGCATGCGCCAGCATGCAGTGCTGGGAATACAATCCACTTTATTAACTGAGCCACACCCTCAGCAATGTCTCACAGCTTCCTATGAAGACTGCCACAGGAAGCCGGAGAGAAATTAGGCAGCCCTCTCTCTAATGTGACCGAAGTATAAATAAATCCAGTTTCCTTGGTCAGTTTCGATTCCCTACCTTTGTTTTTTGGATTCAGGGAAAACTCTCAAGGGCAGGGTTGTGGGTGTGAGTCCAGCAACACTCTTTCTAGCTTCTCTCCCTGCTGTTAACACCTAACCTTTAACCCTTGACCCTTAAGGGTCCTCTGTTGCTTTTGCTCCTTGGTTGGTTGAGTTTTTGAGCTTACATTTTGTTTTTAAACACAGGACATCATGTAGCCCAGGCTAGATTCAAACTTGATATGTAGCTAAGGGTGGCCATGTACTGCTGTCCTGCCTCCCGTTCCAGACTGAAGCATTCCTAACGTGCACTGCCCGTTCGGTGTGTACAGTGCTTGGGAGCCTAGCGTGCACTGTCAGCTGAGCCCTCAACTGTCCTGCCAATCTTCCTAACTCACTATCTCAGGGGAAACTTGGACTCTGTCACTTGTCACCTTTCTCCAGGTGAGCTCCTCCCTGCTGTTACTTTTCTCAGGCCCTTGGAGAAGGGACTAGGCATAAGAGCATTGGTGAAAAGCTTCAGACTCTCTTGGGGCTGGAGAGATGGCTCCGTGGTTAAGAGCACTGACTGCTCTTCCAGAGGTCCTGAGTTCAAATCCCAGCAACCACATGGTGACTCACAACCGTCTGTAATGGGATCCAATGCCCTCTTCTGGTGTGTCTGGAGACAGTGACAGTGTACTCAGATACATAAAATAAGTAAATCTTTAGGGGGGAATAATATTCAGCTAATTAGGAAGGTGGCCGTGTGTGTGTGTGTGTGTGTGTGTGTGTGTGTGTGTGTGTGTACACACGTATGTTCCTGTGTGCTACACACAGCTTGTTTACATGTCTGGGAAGGCCAGAGGTCAAAGGTCAGATGCCTTCTTCTATTGCTCCTCACCTTATTTTGTCTCACAACAGGGTCTCTCACTGATTCAGTTAACCTGCCTCGCCAGGGAGCTCCCGAGAGCTGTACACCCGGATCATGGGGGTCACTACAGAAATTCAGGGGACGTCTGGCTGCAAAGGCACATTTCTCCTCCAGAGAAACACAAGTGGCCAAGAAGCTTATGAGAGGGAGAAAAGTAAATAAGCCTTGTCAGGAAACAAAGCCTGTCAGCATCGGCATCAGTGGTAGAAAGTAATCCTTGCAGGTGGCCAGGCGTGGCAATACATTCCCGTAAGCAGGAGGATCTGGGGATTATGTCATCTTCGATTACAGAGCAAACTTGAGGCCAGCCTGGCTTTTAGGAGACCCAGCCTCAAAACAAACAGACAAATAGGAGTGGGAAGATAGCTTAGTCCAGAAAGTGTCTGCCCTGTGGGGACACGAACCTGTACAAAATGAATTAAAGCCAGGCAAAGTGGCTCAGACTTGTAATACCAATTCTCAGGAAGTGGAGACAAGCTGATCTCTGAGGCTTCCTGGCCAGTCATCCCAGCAAAGTTAGAGAAACCCAGGCCAATAGGAGACTCATCTCAAAAGGCAGTGTGGAAACTGGGAGCTGGGGAGATGGCTTGACAATAAAGAGTGAATACCACCTTTCCAGAGTACCTGGGTTCAGTTCCCAGTACCCACATTGAGCAGCTCATAACCGCCTGCCTTGTGGCAAGATGAATTCCTTATTTTCCCATGTCAGCAGGTAGGGTCACTCCTGCCTTTGCCTGCTGCCTTCTTCAAGCCAGAGTCCTCTTCCCTCTGAGTCTGCTTCTGACGCCGAGTATAGTTCACTAAAAAGTGTATCCCCATCCTTCCCACCCATCTTAGTAAGGGTTACTAAAGTTGTGATGTAATTACCATGACCAAAAATCAAGTTATGGTGGAAAGGGTTTTTTATTTGGCTGACACTTCCACATCGCTGTTCATCACTGAAGGAAGTCAGGACAGGAACTCAAGCAGGTCAGGAACCTGGAGGCAAAAGCTGATGCAGAGGCCATGGAGGGATGCTGCTTACAGGCCTGCTCCTCATGCCTTGTTCAGCCTGCTTTCTTATAGAACCCAGGACCACCAACCCAGGTGATGGCCCCACCCACCATGGGCTGGGCCCTCCCCCTATCAATTGCTAAGAAAATGTCTTTACAGCTGGATCTCATTTTCTCTGTGTAGGTCCCCTCCTCTGGGATGTCTTTAGCTTGTGTCAAGTTGACATAAAACTATCCAGCACTCCTCGAGGCATGGACAGGTCCTGACCCTGGGTAACTGTGGATATGATCTTATGAGGCAATAATTATTTTTGCAGGCATAATCATGCTCAAGATCTCAATACTGGGTTTGGGTGGGTCTGAAATCCAAATAGTGGTGTTCTTCTAAGAGGGCTCAATTCCCATCTCATTAAATCCCCTGTAAACATTTTATTTGATCTGCCTTATCAGGAGCACCTGCACAGGCAGAGCTGGATTAGGACACTTGACCTGCACAGGATGCAGACGAGGCAGAGACTGGAACGATGCAGCCATGAGTCAAAGACTGTTAGACACCCCCCCAGAAGCTGCAAGAAGCAAGGAAGCATGTCTCTAACAAACTTTTGAGGGAATAGGCTCCCAGAATGTTCGTATTTAGATTTCTTGCCTCCACATCTTAAGAGAATAAATGTCTGTTTTTAAACCACCAGCTTGGGGTCATTTTTTAGAGCAGTCACAAGAAAATGACACAGAGGGGCAGGAGAGGTGGCTCAGTGGTTAAGAGCACTGACTGCTCTTCCAGAGGTCCTAAGTTCAAAGCCCAGCAACCATATGGTGGCTCACACCATCCGTAATGAGATCTGATGCCCTCTTCTGGGGTGTCTGAAGACAGCTACAGCGAGCGAGCGGGGCCAGAACTAGAAGAAAAAGTGTCTGAAGACAGCTACAGTGTACTTACATATACGAAATAAATAAATCTTTAAAAAAGGAAAGAAAGAAAACGACACAGAGATTTCCTGCTATAACATGGTGAAAACTATGGGCTCTGGACCTAAACGACTCAGGTTCAAATCCTGACTCCTCCTCGTGAAAGATGGGTGACCTTGAAGAAATTGTCAGTGGCCTCTGGGTCTCAGTATTCCCACAGAAACAGAAAACAGAAAGTGCCAGAAACCTTTTTCTGTGTGTCAATGTGAATGTTAACTGAAGCCAGACATGGTGGTACAGGCTTGGAGGCTGAGACATGAGGATCACAAATTCAAGGCCTGCCTGAGGTACAGAGTGAGTTCAAGAGCAGCCTATGCAACTTAGCCTGGCTCAAAATTACAAAGTAAAACGAGGCCTGGGGATGAGGCTCAGGGATAGGGTGCTTGCCTACCCAGGAGGTCCTAGGTTCAATTCCAAGTACCAAGGAGAAAAGAAGAGAGGGGCAGCAAAAAGGATCCAACGGTGCTTGCCACCAAGCCTGACAACCCACCTGAGTCCAATCCCAGGACCCACATAACAGAACTGACCTCTGCAAGTCCAGTGCCCACAACCACATGAATAAATGTAATAACCAAATTAAAAGGGAAAAGGAGAAAGTGAGCAGCTGAGCACCAGCATTCACCTCTCTCTGTTTCCTGACTCCATTGTCAGGAAGATACAATGAGATACAACGTAACCAGTTGTCTCACACTCCTGTTGCCGTGCCATCCCCACCATGGTGAACTGTATCCCACCATACTGTAAGCCTGTCCTAAATCGCCCCCTCCCTTTTATTTTGTCACAGCCACAGGGAGAAGTAACTAAGATACTATATTAGTACTCACACTCCTGGGGACAGGCTAGCTTCTCCAGTCTTGGGACATCTATAGCAATAAGCACCTCTTTCCAAAGCTCTGTGAGCCCGGCTCCTTCTGTATGTGTTCTCAAAGTGTGGGTCAGGATCCCTTTGGGGGGATCAAATGACCCTTTCACAGAGGTCACCTAAGACCATTGGAAAACACAGGTATTTACCTTATGATTCATAACAGTAGCAAAATCATAGTCATGAAGTATCAATGAAAAAAATTCATGGTTGGGAGTCAACTACACCTCAAGGGACTGTATTAAAGGGTTGCAGCACTGGGAAGGGTGAGAAGCACTGCTCTAAGCCTGTGTGAGGTTATCTATGCTTCCTGCACTGCTCCAGAGCAGCCACCACATCCACACACCAGGACCTCTCCCCAGACTACAGCCTCATCCCCCTGGACAGTAGTAGCCTCCATGGCTCTCTGCATCACCACCCCTAGGTGTTGCTCCTACCCCAATAGCCTCAGCACCAGAGTGGGTGGTGGCTCTTTTAACACTGTTCCCATCCCATTAAATGCTCTATAAACATTTTATTCATCCTGTCTGGTCCCCAGAACCTGCCCTAGAGACGCTGGTCCTTGTCGGGCAGTGTTTGCTCTCTGAGTGACTTTATGATGTACAAAGCAGCGTTCCTCTCCTTGTCTTATGTAAGTTTCAAAGGTTGCCTCTCTCTCATAGGCAAATATCTTATCACCCACACACGATATTATCTTCACATTTTTTCCCCAGCTAGTTTCTTCCCGTTTTATTTATTTTTAAATCTTGTTACTATTTATTGTGGTTATATTGTGTTGTGCTTAAGGAGGGGCAGGCTCGTGCCTCGGAGTATTGTGGGTGTCAGAGGGGACTCTGCGGAGTTGCTTCTCTCCTCCCCCTCCCCCTTTATTTGGGTGTAGAGCTTGAATTTAGGTCTGGAGTGGGACGTCATCTTGTTGGAGCCCTGCTTTTTTTCTGTTTGGTTTTGACATGGAGTCTCGTGTATGTGAAGCTAGCTGTGAACTCGAGATAAAGCTAAAGATAACCTGGAACTTCTGATCCTCCTGTCTCTGCTACCTGGGTGTTAGGATTATAGGCATTGAATCATCATGCTGGGTTTTCTAGGGTGCTGGTGATGGAACCCGGGGTTTGTTTTTTCCTAGGCAAGCATTCTCGCCATCTCCTTTCAAATTGTTTTGTCATATTGATCTAAGGCTGGTTTCCTACTACTCCGCTATTCAAAACAATGACTTCATGAAATATGCAGGCAAATGGATGGAACTTGAAAATATCATCCTGGCCGGGCAGTGGTGGCGCACGCCTTTAATCCCAGCACTTGGGAGGCAGAGGCAGGCAGATTTCTGAGTTCGAGGCCAGCCTAGTCTACAGAGTGAGTTCCAGGACAGCCAGGGCTACACAGAGAAATCCTGTCTTGAAAAAACTGAAAAAAAAGAAAGAAAGAAAGAAAGAAAATATCATCCTAAGTGAGGCAATGCAGTCACAAAAGAAGGAACATGGTATGTACTCAATGATACGTGGATATTAGCCCAAAAGTTAAAAGATTCAATTCACAGACCATATGAAGCCTAAGAAGAAGGAAGACCAAGTGTGGATGCTTCAGTGTTGCCTAGAAGGGGGAACAAAATACTCACAGGAGGAAATATGGAGACAAAGTGTGGAGCAGAGACTCAAAGAAAGGCCATCCAGAGACTGCCCCACCTGGGTATCCATCCCATATACAGCCACCAAACCCGGACATTATTGTGGATGCTGGGAAGTGCTTGCTGATGGAAGCATGATAAGCTGTATCCAGAGGCTCAGGCAGAGTCTGACAATTACAGAGGCGGATGCTCAAAGCCAACGGTTGGACTGAGCGTGGGGTCCTGGATGGAGGAGTTGGAGAAGGGACTGAAGGAGCTGAGTGGGTTTTCAGCCCCATAGAGGGAGCAACAGTGTCCACTGGCCTGACCTCAGGAGCTCCCAGAGACTGGATCACCAACCAAAGAATACACATGGAGGGACCCATGGTGCTGGCCACATATGTGGCAGAGGAGGGTCTTGTTGACCATCAGTGGGAGGAGAGGCCCTTGGGTCTGAGGGTGTTAGATGCCCCAGTGTAGGGAAATGCCAAGGAGGGAAGATGGGAATGGGTGGGGGGAGCACCCTCATAGAGGCGGGGGGAGGGGGAAAGGAATAGGGGGTTTCCAAAGGGGAAAATATTTGAAATGTATATAAAGTAAATATCCAAAAAGAAAAAGGAAAAGGTCTATCCTAGACGGCCCTCGGAATCCTGATCCACTGCCATCAGTAACCTCAGCATTTGCCTACCGTGTGCAACACTGTGATTGGCCCACATTCCTAAGGGAGCATCCCTCCACATCTCCTTTACCCATCTGAGATAAAGACCTCTGATCCCTTCAGGCCTCAGTCCCTCCAGGACAGACAGTTTATCCCCGCCCCATGTCCTCAAGGAATGCCCCTCCCCTTACTGTGAACTTCAGATCTGCAAAACACTCACATCCATCCTGTTTTCCTATGTGTGAGAGAGACAGAGTCTTGTAGACCAGGCTAACCTTCAACTTCATTTATAGCTGAGGATAACTCTCAGTCCTCCTCCCTCTACCTCTCAGTGCTGGGATTACAGGAGAGTGCCACCACCCCTTTGACATTTTTTTTTCTGGCATTTTCCAGCCCCTTCGCCCCTAGCAAATCATGAACAGAGAATTATTGATTGTGCCCCTTGTTCCTGAAGGCCTTTTCACAGAGTCCCAGATGCTCCCCCCCCACCCCTGACGGCTTCCTACAGGAAACCCTAATCCTAAACTCAACAGGCACAAATGAATCATCATAAATCACCAAAGCCAGGCTCCTGCCATCACAGGCAGTGTGGGTTCCAGAACTGGCCATGCTGGTGCCCTATAGGTCAGCAACAAGTTGAGCCTTTGTTTCTAGCAGGCTGGGTACACAGTTGGGCCCCCACAGGCCTCCCTGTAGTCTGCCTGCCTGGCAGGGCTGTCCATAGCTCTGCTCAACCCACAGGACTCCCTGTGGAGTCTGAGAGTCCTGGGCTTGTCACACAGAAACATTCCTATTCCACAGTGCTTCGCTACCAAGGATTCACTTTCCTTGGCTTATGCTCTCTTCCAGAATCTGCTTATGCCTCGGTTCCTGCTCCATAGCTATGAATCCAAAACCTTGAGGGGGTACACAGAACAGACCAGGGAGAAAGCTATAGTTGCCACTTGGGGTTCTAAACTTGACCTCTAAAGTTCTCCCCAGGAACCAGCCTGTGCCTCTGGGAGTTTGAGAGGATTGCAGAAGACCAAGGTTCCCCAGAAGGAATATGGGCAGAGGGCTCAAATGCTACGTCAGGAGGTTGGAAAGATGCCTCAGCACTTAAGAGCACTGACTGCTCTTCAGAAGGTCGTGAGTTCAAATCCCAGCAACCACCTGTAATGAGATATGATGCCCTCTTCTGGGGTGTCTGAAGACAGCTACAGTGTACATACATATAATAAATAAATCAATCAAAAAATGCTATGTCAGAGTGGGGTTGTATTATTCGCTGTGTGGCTCCCAAGAGGTTACACACCCTCTCTGAACTTCTGTTGTTTTTTTTTTTTCCTCATTCCTCCTGACTTCTTCACACAATCACCCTTGTGTGCATCACAGGAAATACCCACAGTTAAGTGTCTTGGGAAATAACAGGGCCCTCTGCCAGGGGGAGGCTGGGTACATAGTCAGGTCTTCTGAGTTGCTGGGTAGCTCTATGTCCCTGGACTCACACCTTCCTAGCTGCTTTTAATAACTTTGGAAAATATTTGCTTTTTTGAGACAAGGTCTCATTGTGTTCCAGCTGGTCTCTAATGCCTCCAACTCAATATGAAGCTATGGTTAACCTCAAACTCCTGATCTTCCTGGCTCTACCTCTCAAGTGCTATGATTACAGACATGTGCTGCCATCCATGCCTAGTCAGTCCAGTGCTGGGGCTAGAACCCAAGGCTTTGTGAATGCTAAGCATGCGCTCTACCCACTGGGCCACATCCCCAGACCATTATTGTTAGTTTTTGAGACAGAGTCTCTCTGTAGCCTAGGCTGGCCTTGAACTCATGATCTTCTGCTTCCATCTCCTGGGTATGAGGATTACAGGCCTATAACACCTTCCCCAGCTTGCTCTTGACACTTGTAGGAGACAGATGTCTATCTGGCTTCCTTGTATGCCAATGGGCTCACATATGTCACCTTGTGCATGCAAGTTTAAGTACTTGAAGGAGACAGTGGATTGGTCAGTTGTGGTTGGGCACACGGGTACAGTGGCTGGGTAGCGGCTTTCATCACCATCACTACCCTCATCATCACCAGCACCACCATCAGCACCATCAGCACCAGCACCACCATCAGCACCAGCATCACCAGCATCACCACCAGCATCATCACCAGCATCAGTCCCCTCAGAATGCCAGGTCCCAGGTTCCACTGAGAACAAGGAACAGGATGACCGCCCCCCTCCTAACGTGGACCCTGTGCAACTCTCTCCTCCTGACTTAAAGCTGATGGTCTGGCATAATGCACTCTTATAATGAATGCCCCCCAAATTCATGCAGTTCACCCCTTAGTTACCCCCTCACACTCTGCTCTCTAAATCATAGCAAAATGAGGAAGAGATAGGGGGTCTTGGAGGACCCATGGGACTGGGACAGTCTCTGGGGGGCTGAGTTCCTGGCCGGGATCCTGAGTTTCCTCTGGGTTTTCTGAGAACCAACCCACAGGGTTCTAGATGCTTCCAGCCCCAGACGCATGCATACCGCAGACATTCACACTCCACCCATAGCCTTAAGGCTACAGATTAAATAAAAAATGAAGTAACAGGGGCGGAGAGGAAAATGTCCAACAATCTCAAACAACCTTAACCCCCAACACACATCCTGGCACCCTGGTCCCCTGGGGGATTCCTTTATGCCTCAGGGGAATTAGAAGATCTATCTGTAACTGAGAGAAATCTGCCTTTAGCCAGTTGCGTGGTAGATACGCCTATGACAGTCCCGAAAGAAAAGCATGCTCCCACTCCCATGCTCCTTCCCCCCACAAAGCCAAGATTCCCCCCCACTCAACTATTTCAAACAGAGGGGGGCTTTCTCAGGTACACTCAAACAAGTCAAGAGTAGAAGATGAGCCAGGAGTGATGGCAAGCACCTGTAATCCCAGCGCTCAGGAAGCAGAGGCAGGAGGATTGCCATGAGTTGGAGACCAGCCTGGACTATATGGGGAGACCATGTCCCAGAAATGCAAAATAAAAATGAAGTAAAAGGGTGGAGAGGAAAATATCCAGCACTCTCCTTCAGCTGTTCCCTGCCAAAACCTCTATGGTTGAAGAGAACCAACTCTTTTTTCTCTCTTTCTTTCAGTTTTTCGAGACAGGGTTTCTCTGTGTAGCCCTGACTGTCCTGGAACTCTGTAGACCAGGCTGGCCTCGAACTCAGAAATCCGCCTGCCTCTGCCTCCCGAGTGCTGGGATTAAAGGCGTGCGCCACCACTGCCCGGCAAGAACCAACTCTTAAAAGCCGTCCACTGGCTTCCACACATCATCTGGGAAGGCTGGAAATGCCCGCCTCTGGGTAGGCACAGTCCCAAGGATAGCGACAAGCAGAGACCACTATGTAACCAAAGAACACCTTCGTCCTGCAAAGAATGGCTGATGGCATGAGAGATGGATTTCTGCAGTCCCCCCACATGCCAGGAGCTGCACCTCAAACCCCCAGCTGTTCAAGTACAAGCCAGGCCCCTCCTCTACACCTGCAGACTTTTTCAGTGGCCCCTGAGCACCCCAAAGGCCAAAGGAAGACCTAACACAAATTCCCAACCCTTCCCCTGGAAAGAGAAGCCAGACCATCTACAGCTCTGCCCAAAGCCCCAGTGCACAAGGCCGGGTGTCACTCACCAGAAACTCCTGAAAAGACAGAGAGCTGGAAAGCCAGCAGCAGGACCCAGGTCACCAGCATCTCCCAGGGAGAGGGCCCTGGCAGGAAGAGCTTTCCTCCTCAAGAGGTCCAAGAAGTGAGAGCCCTGCGCCAAAGGAGTTCTTATAAGAAGGACCCCTGCCGGGCAGTGGTGGCGCACACCTTTAATCCCAGCACTCAGGAGGCAGAGGCAGGCGGATTTCTGAGTTCGAGGCCAGCCTGGTCTACAGAGTGAGTTCCAGGACAGCCAGGGCTACACAGAGAAACCCTGTCTCGAAAAAACAAAAAAAAACCAAAAAAACAAAAACAAAAAGAAGGACCCTAGAGAGACCTTTGCCTCGGGGAAGGATGATGCCTGGCCCTGGGTGGGGATGACTGTGGCGTAGGGTGGTGGCTGGGGGTGACACAGGGAGTTGGCCAAAGGACAGTCGGTCACCCTTCCTCCTCTCTAATTCCAGGTGTGTTGACTGCTCCAAGCAACAGTCAACAGAAGTTGAGAATCCCTGGGTAGGTGGGGCAAGACATACAGAGTAAACCAAAGACTGAGGTGTTGAGACACTGAAGAAAAGTAGCCAAGAGATGGATGCCAAAGAACATAAGGGCAGGGAAACAATGGAGGGAGGAGCTCGTGGACCCTGGAGAGAGACAAGCTCTAAAGTCGGGCTAGATGAAAGAGAACCTTCCTCGGGCTCAGTTACCTTTCCCTCTGGTCTCTTTCTCCATTGTGTCTCCCTTCCCTGCCCCAGAGCTGCCCCCTTTCCATGACTTTCCAGGGGCGGAGTGATGACATTTACACCTAAGATTTTTATGGGCTTTTCACCCCTGACTAGAGTCAGAGATGAGAGAAACCTATAGTCATGGTCTTTTCCCAGAACAGAGCCAAAGTCTGAGGGACTTCTCCTAAGCCTTCACCCAAATAGCCACTGGGTTAGATTACTACTTCCTGTCCCTGTCCCTGTCCCTGTCCGTGTCCCAGGCAAGAACACTGGCTGTCCATCACTGTGGGAGCAGGAGAGGGCTAAACAGACAGGCAGGTAAATGCACCTGGCGTCTAGCCTGACGACCCGAGTTCAATCCCCAGAGCCCACATGGTGGGAGAATTAACTCCTACAAGTTACCTTCTGACCTCTACACACACGCTATCTCACACACACACACACACACACACACACACACACACCATAAAAGAAATGGAATAAAACAATCAATCTCTTCACCTCCCTGACCCAGCACCAGTGGTCTAATTACTTCTGGCTAATTCCAGCTCTAAGCTTCTATGGCCAGGGCAAGACAGGGCAAGACTGCAAACCTCAGGGGATTCGTCCCGTTCACTGTTGATGGACAGACTCCCCTGTGCCCCACCCCACCCTACTAATCAATGAAACTCACCCCCTTCATAAGATCTAGGTACAGCCATGGCCCTGAGAGATGCTGGGAGAAAAGGGTGCTGCCAAACTCTCTTCTATCCCAAGCAGAGGGAGACCACTGGGGGGAAGGGGAGGACAGAAGGGCACATGGAGAGAGCAGTTGTGTTTACAGCAAATGTATTTATTGGATTTATATGGGGAACTAGACACCCACTGACTTCCTGTCCCCAGATCTGCCCTGGCAAAGGGGACCAAGGGTTCCAGGCTCGGCGATCGCATCAGTGACGGAGTGATGCTAGGAAGCAAAGGAAGAGACATCAACGTGGAAGAGGTGCTGAAGCCGGTCTCATGTGCCCTTGTTCTCGGACAAACCCATACCCAATCCCTGCCTAGGATTCGCAATCTTCAAGGGTGGAAAGAGGAGGCTGGACCTTGGGGTAGGGAAGTAGGGGCTTGGGAAGCAGTAACTGGGGACCCCATGACACCCTGGCTGTATGAGGATCTAGGAACAGGGAGGTGTGGGAAAAAGGTGGGATTTGGGGGTACCTGCCAGGATGGAGGAGGGAGCAGGTTTGTAGGTATCAGGATAGAGGGGTAAGGAATCAAGGTCATGCTCGGCTACTTAGAGAGTTCGAGGCCAGCCTGTCAACTGGGAGGGGAATAGGGCTGAGGGGGGAGACTGGCATAAGAATCAAGTCAGAGGGTGTGAGAGCAAGGCCACTGCAAGGAGCAGTGAGAAGAGAGGGGGTGTGACTTGCTTCAGGCTGCCCTCAGCCTATACGAAGGGTAAGCCTCTTTAGGATGGCGATAGAACACAAATCCAAAAGTAAGAACCAATGGCTGGGGGATGTGGCTCAATGGGTAGAGCTCTGGCCTAGCATGCACAGAATCCTAGGATCAATCCTCAAGAACCATATTTAACTCTGTCTCACAGGAACAATGGAGACCTGAGACTGGGAGGTGGTAGAGTCCGGAGGGAAAGAGAATCTGAGAAAAGCAAGAGGAAAATGTATAAGCCCTGCATTCCGCAAAAAATCAACCAAATACATGTGAAGTAATTGTGCTAAGTTTTAGGGTAATGGTATAAGTGCATCACACCCATTTCACAGATGAGGAGACTGAGGCAAGAGATTGAGACGGTCTTGCCCACCATACTAGAATGAAGAGCATAGATACATGTTCTCCAAGTGGCTTTCAGCCAAACAAAGAGAAGGACAGGAAGTCAAGGAAACAGGACCCATGCCCCCAAGAACACTGGGATCCTGGGCTGTGTGGTACTGGAACCAGTTCTTGCACAATGGCATCAGTCCTACAGCCTAGGCAGAGTGGAGGATCACAGAAGAGGCCCTGCAAGAGCTCATGATGATGATGGTGATGGTGATGGTGATGGTGATGGTGATGGTGATGGTGATGGTGGTGCTGATGCTGATGCTGATGCTGATGAAGCCACCTCAGGTCTTTGGATGTGAACCTGCCACAGAACGAACATTGAGAGTGGAGATTGCTCAGAGAGCTGACTGAGAGAAGCCATTGCCTGCTCCCAACCCAGTTGCCTGCCCAGACAGAGAAGGAACAGAGGATTATTCGAGTTTGGGAGGGTTGTTTAGCAACCCTCCATTGCCACCTCACCTTCGTGTTGGTGTCCACCTTCTCCAAGGCAACATGGAAGTTTTCCTTAGTGACTGCAGAGACAAGAAAGGAGGGTGGTAGAGTAGAGGAAACAGAGACCACGTGACCCGGGGATGATCTGGGAATGACACACTCTTGGGCAGCAGACACATGTCTGTCCTGGCTAAGGAGGTCAATACACCCTCTTCAGATTGCAGTACAGCCCAGGGCAAGCCCTGTCCCCAGGTATCAAGACTTACCTGTCGGGGCATCCCAGAAGGCAGAGTTGGAAAAAGTCCCCGCCGTGTCTTCATCCCAGGCCTCAAACCATTTCCTGTCCTGGGTCCAGGACCTAGGTGGCAGCTCAGGAGGTCAAGTAGTTGGGCAAAACTGCCGTGTCTGGGGCCCCCTCACCACCCCTCCATCCCTCCAGCTCACCTGCCTGAGGACTGGCGGCCCTTGCCTCTTCCCCGGGAACGTGCCACCCAGACACTTAAGGCCACCAGTAACAGCAGCAGCACAGTGGCGGCCCCCACCAAGCCTCCAACCAACACCCTCCAGTCAACCGCCACCTCACAGCGTGGGCCTGAGACCCAGTATGTGTCTGTGGAAAAGCAGCTGGAGAGAAAGTCACAGTGCTCAGATAGGTCACACGCTGGTGGGCAGGGCCACACAGGCTGGGGTCCACCATCCTAGAGCAAGTGGCCAGGACCTTGGAGAATTTGATTTGTATAGGGCCAGGGTCTCCAGAAGGGACTGTGGGGTGTGGTGGCTCACATTTATAATTCTAGAACTTGAGGGATGAAGACAAAGGCATCAAGAGTTGAAAGCCAGACTTTACCGCTAAGTTAAAAGAGTGAGGCCAGACTGGATCACATGTGACCTAAAAAGTCAGGAAAGACAGGAGAGAGGGGGTGGGGGGGGGAGAGAGAGGGAAAAGAAATGGGGCGGGGGGGGGGGAGGGGGAGCAAAGGTGCTTGCTGCTCACGCCTGGTGAGGCAACCTGGGTTCACTCCCTGGAAGCCACATAAAGGTGAAGGTTAAGAACCGAGTCCACGCTGGGCAGTGGTGGCGCACGCCTTTAATCCCAGCACTCGGGAGGCAGAGGCAGGAGGATTTCTGAACAGAGTTGAGTTCCAGGACAGCCAGGACTACACAGAGAAACCCTGCCTCAAAAAACCAAAAAAAAAAAAAAAAGCCGGGCAGTGGTGGCGCACTCCTTTAATCCCAGCACTTGGGAGGCAGAGGCAGGAGGATTTCTGAGTTCGAGGCCAGCCTGCTCTACAGAGTGAGTTCCAGGACAGCCAGGGCTATACAGAGAAACCCTGTCTCGAAAAAAAAAACAAAAACAAAAAAACAAAAAAAAATTATCCTCTGACTTCCACATGGTCCTGGTGTCACACTCCCACGTGCACACAGACACATAAATAAAAGGTAATTTTCAAAACGAAAACATTTGAAAATAATTAAAAAAAAAAAAAAGACAGAAAGGAAGGGTCAGCGGGGCTGCAGTTGTCTCCACCCTGGGGCAGTGGGCGGGACTCCACGGGGAGGTGCACTCCACGGGGAGGTGCTGGGAGGTGCTGGGAGGTGCTGGGAGGTGCTGGGAGGTGGTGGGCGTGGCACTGGGATGCCACTTGGGCGCGTGGGCGTGGCCTATGGAGTGGGGCTGGACCTCACCGACAGGTTGGACCGCTCTTCTGCAGAAAACACTGTCCCCGGTTGCAGCCGATGGTGCCATTCACTCCGGGTGTGCAATTGGTGACGCAGCGGAGCCTGCTCAGCTCCACCAAAGGAAAGTAATGTTCCTCAAAGCCCTTGGGGGCAGTTCGATGACAGATGGCTGGGAAGAGAGACAGAAGAGACGACAGAAACAGGGGCTGAATTCTATCTACTCAGAACCTGACTTTAGAGAAGGAAAGAATGGCGGGGGAGGGGTGCGAGGGCGGGCTTTTCCAAGGTCCGGCTCGGGGAAGATCTCCTGAGATTAGATGGGGGAGGGAACCCTGGCCCCCAGTCTTGCTTGTAGGTGCTGGGGTGTAGTTCTCTCTCCCTCTCCCTCCTCCTCTCCCTCTCTCCTTTCTCTTCCTCTCTCCCTCTTCTTCCCCCTCTCCTCCCCCGTGTGTGTGTGTACCACACACACACGCACACACACACACACACACACATACACACACGCACAAAAGAACAAATGAAAAATAAGATGGGGGGAGGGGAGGAAGGTCCCATTCACCCACCACAGTGGTTTCTCCAAAGGTCTCCTCCTCCTTCTTCCCTGGGAACCTCAAAGGTTGGGCATTCTCAAAGGTCATGGCCACCCAAGGCCACTCAGCCGTTTGCCCTACCCTCACCTTCTGGGGTCAGCTCATTCCCAGTGCCATTGTTCACCTTGATGGAGTCAGACTTAAAACACAGCCCTGTTGGGGGAAGGACAACGCACAGGTATGGGAAAGGAAGAGAGGGCTGCCCTGGTGTCCTCAGAATGGGGAGGCGCCATAAGGAAAGTGTGCGGTGATCTCTCTCCTCCCCACTGAGTAAGCATCCCAAGCCCCACCTTTGACCCAGCTGAGCATGAACTGGGCCATTCTCTCAGCCTGTCACAAGAACCTCAGGGCTGGCGCGTCTGAGCGCCCAGAGGTTCCCCGACTGAGCAGAGAGACAGCAGTGACCCTGTCCCCTCCCCCCAGCCTTAGCTCACTCTGGTTGTCCTGACAGCTGTCACTATCTTGGCTGGCGCTCTGAAGCTCCTCCTTCAGTGCTGTCTTCACCTTCTCAAAGTCGCTCTTCAGCTGGGGGCTGAAGGACATCCTCAGCAGGACCCGGAAGTCTACCACAATGCTGCCCCTCCTGAGGGGCCAAGGGCGTCAGAGGACACAGGGCATCTCTGAGACACCTTTAGGATCATCCCCAAGTATCCACGAATAAAGGGGGGGACTCAGGCTGTGATGTGAAATGTCACATTCTCTGTGTGTGTGTGTGTGCTGCACATGCGTGTCTGTGCACTGGTATGCAAGGACACTGTGTGTCAGGGACAACCTCAAACACTGGTCCTCGGGTGCCTTCCACTGTTTTTTGTTTTGTTTTGTTTTTTGACGTAGAGTCTCTCATTGGCCTTGTCACCATGTAGTCCATATAGGGTCTGTGAGCTTCCAGGGATCCGTGTTATCACCATCATCATCATCATCATCATCATCACCACCACCACCACCTCCTCCTCCACCACCACCACCATCAACTTCTGCTGTGTGTCTGTAGCGTATATGCATGCATGGGGGTGCTTGCCCCTGCTCAGAGGCCAAAGGGTGACATCTGGTGTCACACCCTGCCACTCTCTGTCTTATTCCCTTGAGACAAGGTCTATCAAATGATCCTCAAGCTAAGAGAGTGGTCAGCAGTTCCCAGCAATCCCCCCGCCTCCTACATCCCTGTTGTCACAGGCATGCGTACCCACAGCTCCAGTTTTTGCGTGAGTGCTGGAATTTGAGCTCACTTCTTCATGGCTGCACAGAAACACATCTCCCCAGCCCCAAGCCCAGCTTTTGACATGGTTTCAGGAATCTGAGCTTGGGGTCTTTACACCTTCAGGACAAATAGTTTCCTGACTAAGCATTTTCTCTAGTCCCACCTACTTCCTTCTGGAGGATGATGCTCAGCCTGGGAAGCAGGGGGACTGTAGTCTTCCTGTTGTATCAGGACATCCCCAAAGCAGTGGGTGGACAGATGGCTCAGTGGTTAAGGGCACTGGCTTATCCAGAGGACCTTAGTTCTGTTTCCAGCTCCCACATGGTAGCTCACAACCACCTGTGACTCCAGTCCCAGGATATATGACACCCTCTGTGACTTCTCCCACATATGTGGTACACAGACAAAAATGCCAGCAAGCATTCATATACATAAAATAAAAACAAATATTTTACATCTCTCCATATATATGTATATGTATGTATATGTATGTATGGATATACACATATATCCCTATCTCTCCCCCCCCTTCTCCCTGGCCATCTCCCTCTTCTTCCTCCTTCCTTCTTACAAACAAAACTAGAACCAGCCAAAGAAAGACTAAGACAACAACCCCACCTCGGCAACTGTTCTTTAAGGACTACTATCCCCCCTGCGAAGAAATAAACCCTAAAATTACTGTGGAAGTCCCCCCTCAAGGAATTCCCTTGGAGACTCTTCTGCCCTTCTCTCTCTGTGATGCCTTATGGATTCCAAGGGGAAGGATGGGTTCTTTGGCCTCCTTCCACCCTTTTCCTCTACCCCACAATGTCTCCACAGCCCCTGAAGGGTCTCTTACCTCAAGGACAGGATTTCCACACCCTGGAAGCCTTGAATAGTCTGGTAAGTCTTCTGCATCTGAAATGCCAATGGTCTCTGGGATTATGTCTGAACCTGTAGACCTGAGGGTACGTAGGGACCCATGTCCAGGTCCAGGGGAGGATTACTAAATTCCCTCCTCCCTGCTCACCTGACCCTGGAAGGCACTGCTGAAGTCTTTGTACGCCTTGGAAGAGTTGTCTTCGAGGTCCGGAGAGAATTCCTGCTCCACAGATACCTCCATGCCCACTTCAGTCTCCACTGTGTCTGTATCATGGAAGATCTAGCTCTTGACTACTTCCTCAACTGCCCTTGACCGCCATCACCACCACAGCCCTCTCATCTACAGGATTCTCTTCCCTTTCTTCATCATATCTGAGGACTTAACTGAAGCATACTGGGAAAGGAAAAGAATCTGTAATGATAGCTGGGGCATGGCTCAGTGGTGGGGCATGGCTCAGTGGTAGAGTACCTGCCTAGAATCCCCCAGTGAGGGGCTGGGGGCGGGGCTCAGTGGTGGAGCCCCTGCCTAGAATCCCCCAGGGAGGGGCTGGGGGCGTGGCTCAGTGGTAGAGCACCTGCCTAGAATCCCCCAGGGAGGGGCTGGGGGCGTGGCTCAGTGGTAGAGCACCTGCCTAGAATCCCCCAGGGAGATCCTGGGCAGTTACCAGTAGAACAGTAAATCAATTAATTCTGGTATATTTTTATCAGAGGTGAAAGAAAGGCCAACTTCACAGGGACTGCCCTTAATCCCCAGAAAGACCATATGAATATGTCATTTGATATGGAAGCATGACACAAATAATCTGTCAGGATGCAGATAAGAGTGACAGTTCAAACTACTTTAAGAGCTAGAGAAGTGGCTCAGTGGTTAAGGGCGTCAAGTTCAATTCCTAGCTCTCATATCAGGCAGTTCACAACTGCCTGTAACTCCAGGTCAGAGGATTCTAATATCTTGGCCTCTCTGTCACCTGCATTCATGTTCACAGACATACTAAATAATTTTTAAAAATAATAATAAAAGTAAATCTTTACTAATTGGTTTTGTTTAGAATTTTTGGGTTTGGTTTTTTTTAGTCGGGATCTCACTGTTTAGCCCTGAGTGGTCTAGAACTTGCTATATAGACCAGACATGTTTCAGACTCACAGAGATCCACCTGTCTCTGCCTCATGAGTGCTGGGGTTCAAAGTGTACATCAGAAGGTTAATTGCCACTGTCAGATTGTCAGACTCTAGACTCACTTAGGAGACAACCCTCTGGGCATATTTGTGAGGGAGCTTCTAGGTTGAATAATTGAGATGGGAAGACCCATTTTAAATATGGTGGGACTATCCCAAGGTCTGGGCTCCTGGACTGAGATAAAAGAAGTGAGCTGAGCACCAGCATCTGTCTCTCTCTCTGCTTCCTGACTTTGGGTGCCACAGGACCAGATGTGTCATGTTCCTACTGCCATGCTTTCCCCACCATGATGGACTGTGCACCCTCAGACTGTGAGCCACAATCAACCCTTTCTCCCTTAAGTTGTGTGTATCTTCATTCATGATGGTTGCATGCCTGTATTCCAAGCTCCGAAG